>CAWUFW010021165.1:0-128873 GCA_963921515.1 Calotriton arnoldi
TACAGATAGTACGTATTATGGGGGTATTCATTCGAGCAGGTTTCTTTTTACGAAATCCTGCTCCATCACATGCAAAGAATACTAATAGTGTTATTGTGCATTGTTTGCTCAAAATAACCATTTTCAAAGCTGTGCAATAATATCTTGTGGTTTGATTTACTTTCAACTTGACAGGTTCATAAACTATAACATAATAAATCTACATTAATAAAAACAGAAATACCTTACACATCTAAAATAGTACTTTAATGTTATACACCTGTAGGAAAGATAATAGTGCAATATAAGAGTTTAGAATCCCTAATGAATTCCTTCTGGAAATAGTATTCAAGTGCATGTCTATAGCTTTAGAAAAGAGTGTTGTGCTCCAATTTAGTCTTTTGTCAACTTCCAACCAATAGCAGACAGCAAGGCTCTGAAATTCTAAAAACAGTCCCAGCTGTAGCAACTATGTATCACAATTGCCTAGCAAGGATGTTATGGCCCATCTACAAGGGACTTAATACTCTCTGCATTCAAGATGGCCGACACCATTACAAGTCTTGTGACAGTCCTGTGGCTACAAAGGACATGTAATCCTTTTTAGCTTCACTTGTGTTTAGCATAGTGTGTCCATTAGAGATGCTAAACCAATTTCTAGGCAGTGACCAAATTCTGCACACTCCACAGCCTCTTCTGCTCCTGAAGATGCAAATGTTCAACAGGTTCAAAGTGACGTGGCTCTGTGTGAATCTGGTGTGAAAGGTAAGTGTCTCCTGCTGCTCATAACACTAGCCCTCTTTCCTACCAGCGACGGCAAAGCTGATGTGCTCGGCCAAAGAGGATCTTATGAAGAACATGAGCATGACAAAATTGTACGATAAAGGACAGTTTTTTATTCTGACAACTGCAGGTTTCGTATAATCACTCTCTGTCTTTCATGGGTGCCACTAGTAAAGTTTGCATTGTGTCACAGCCCCACTGTTTAAATTGTGAGCACAGATGTCAATGTACCATGAAAGAAATGGTATTCCTAGTGGCTATGGCTTGGTAATCAGATTGGGAGTCAGCTATTAAACTTTAATATTAATACATTGCTGAATAACCAGATTGCCCCTACATTAACTCTTTGTGTGTGTGTTGTTACAATTAATAGACTTACTACAGTTTTCCCCCCAAAAACGGTGTGTTCTGCTATTGTGATGCTTAGTATTTAAGATGAACGATGGGAGTTACAACAATGGGTTATCTCTGTGGCGAGTCACTGATTATGGCCGGAGTGATAAACTGCCCACTTCAGCGGTTTTCTGACATTTGTAACATACATACAGATCATTGACCATTTCATTTCTGTTCAGAATAAAATCTCTGAATATTGCGACACACAATCTGAACCAGCCAGAACTGAATGAACCTCATGCTTTAGAGGTTTGTGGGTTTGCTTTACAATAATACTGGATGAAATTGTAATGGGCCCAGATCTACAAAATAAAAAAGGATTCGGCTCAATTGCTGCTGTGTTGGAGCCTGCATGGACCACACATTGAGGTAAACCATACACTGATCCAGCCCCCGAGATCCAAAAACAATGCTCCTTTTCCAGGTGGCAATGATTAGTAGAGCTGGCTAAAGTGAGCAGGAATTGCCCAATTTCAGCATGCTTCCTAATGAGGCCTGGGCCCCGAGTGCCTCTGTGGGAATTCAGCTCGGACTCCAAGCAACTGATAGGCGTTAAAATTCTTTTCATAACATAAACAAGTACAATAGAAGCTAATGAAATTTGACAATTTACTAAGAAATGGTTTGTAGAACGTGTAAATAGGTGCAGCGAGGTCTCTCGACAACAGCGGTTTTTGAAGAAAAACTGGATTACATATTGAAATTATTAAATAAATGTGAGAGAAATAGAAATGATTGCAGTGACGCGCGAACAGCATCAGGAAAAACAGAAAGCTGTATAAAGCTATATTAGGCAGCATTGACAAGTTTGGTAGCTGCCGCCACTGAAATACATGTCTTTATTGTTACGGCACGGAAATTTTAATAGTGGATGAAAATAAAAGTTTTTCAGAGACCGGCTGTAGCATGGATTCACTCGTGTATGCTCATGTAATCGTATTCTAGCCAGGACACTCTTTTGAATGTGTTTATTTACTCTTTCCTAAACTCATGAGGTAAGAATCACTGACAAAGCCAATAGGTCTGACCCAGGGACCCAGGTGTGATGGTTATTTTTTTTTAATTTGTTATTGGAAGCATGCACAACAAAAATGTAAGGAAGAAAACAAATTCACACGCTGCTGCCTAAAGGTGGTGGCCATGTGTGCTTGCAATAAAAAAAAAAAAAATTAAAACAATTAATATCGCATATAATGTTAATAGAACATGACTGTCGCTTTTTTGCAGGCAGGTGTTCTTAGAGCATCCATAGATACCTTTTTCAATTTTAATAGACATCACTGGAAACTGTTATGTTATGTCATGCCATGTTATCTGATGTGGTTATGTTATGTTATTTTAATTTGTAGAGCGCAGAATCACCTGGGAGGGTATCCTGTCGCTGAGCAGGCGGGTCTAGCCTTCCCTAAGGTGAGCGAGGAAGTTATTTCAAAAGCCAAGTCTTCAGCTAATTGGGCAATTAAAGAAGTGAGGTTGGGTCTGTGATGTGTAGTGGTAGGTCGTTCCATGCTTTAGGAGTGATGTGGGACTTCTAGATCTGGTTCTGTGTATGTGTGGGATGTGTGCAAGTAAGAGCTTGGCTGAGCGGAGGTGTCTGGAGGATTGCAAAGGGAGATGGGGCTGTTAAGGTAGTCCGGGCCTGTGCTGTATAGAGCTTTGAAGGTGTGAGTGAGGAGTTTTAACTGTGCGTGCTTGAGTATCAGAGCCAGTGGAGCTCCTTGAGGTGCTGCATGATATGAGTGCTGCGTGGGAGGTTGAGGGTGATTCTAGCAGCCTAGTTCTCAATGTTTTGCAGTATTCTGGTGAGTTGCTTGCTAATTTCGGCATAGAGGGTATTCCAACTTGCTAGTGATGGGAGAGTGTGTGACAGTTTTAATGGTGTTGCTCTGGAATCATTTGAAGATTTTCTTTAGTATGTTTAGGTTGGAGAGGCAAGACGCTGTGATGGCATTGACTTGCACTGTCATGTCCAGTTTGTTGTCAATGAGTATCCTAAGATTCTTGGCGTGGGTGTTGATTATAGGTCTCAGTTCAGCCATCCACTAGATGAAGTCCCAAGAGGATGTGTTCTTGCTAAAGATTACAACTTCTGTCTTGTCGGTGTTGAGCTTGAGACAGTCAGTCTGTGACTTCGGTCATGCAGGCGGTGAACTTGTTCAGTGTGTTGTGGGCTTTATCTGAGAGTATGAGTTGCATGTCATCTGCTTTGGGGACTACATCGATGTCATTTGTTCGAATGATGCTGGCTTGCTAGATCATATGGGGAAATGTGATTCTTATTGCTGCTAAATTTACTATTTTGAATCACTGTAACCTGAAGATATTACTTAAACACCCAAGAAAAAGCATTGGCCATGTAAGTATTAGGTCACTAGCTCGGGCACTAGTTAACCTTTTTAGGCAAATGCACACAACATTAGGAAACATTCTGTCACAATTTAAGAGTGGGAATGGTTGAAGTGGGCTGACTCATTTCCCCATGCTACATGCTATGGTGGAAGTAAGCAAAAATTAAAATGATAATGTGACTGGAAAAAGTTAACAATAGAAATAAGCTAAGAAAGTTATGTGCAATAGTAGTGGCACTAGAAAATTTGGCACAAACATAATTCTTCCTAAAGTAATGTACAATGAGAAGAGCATCCTAGAATGTTAATGAAAAATAATAATACCCCTGAGAGCAGTATATAATTAAAATAAAGTCCCTAGAAAAATAGCCTTTAAGAATAATGCTATTAAATTCTTTGTAAAGAGAATAATGTCTTTAAAATATTGTGGCATGAAATTAATGTTTGCATGACATAATTTAAATAATACTAATAATAGTTTTTTCCTTTGTTATAGTGTAGGGCTTTTCTATTATACAACATCTGCTTATTCCATATCTTAAGGCCTGTAAAAAATATATGTGATTCTTATCCAGCACAATGAGACTCATTTTAGGTTTGACGTTCAATCGTGCTCGCCTATCGCCTATGGCAGGAATTGTGCACAGATAAAGCCCTTTTCCCTTTCCTCATCCAATGCACACTTGAGTCCCTCTTTTGGGTCTTATATAGCCTAGCTGCATTTCAATGACAATGTATCTTTATTTTGGTAAGGTCCTCGAGTCTTTGATCAATGGGCAACTCACTGCCCATTTGGAGAGCCACGGACTACTGGACCCATCACAGTCCGGTTTCAGGGCTGCCCACAGCACTGAAACAGCGCTGGTGGAAGTTATTGACAACATCAGACTAACCCAGGACAACAGAAAATTGGCCATGCTCGTCCTGTTGGATTTGTCTGCTGCCTTTGACACCATCTCCCACAGCATTTTAGAACAACGGCTCTGGGAGATGGGTGTCAGAGGTAAGGCCCTGGACTGGCTTAAAAGCTATTTAACCAATCAAACCACCACGGTACAAATTGACAACATGGTTTCTAGTAGCCGGCCAGTAAAGATGGGAGTCCCTCAGGGCTCTATTTTGAGCCCTATGCTCTTCAATCTTTATGTGACACCTCTGGCTAGGGTGATCAGATCCTACGGCTTTGACGTGGTGTCATATGCTGACGACACCCAGCTAGTGATCACCCTAGGACCTGATCCCCTTGACACAAAGACTCGTTTTAAAAACTGTATGATACACATCGATAGCTGGATGAGTGCGAACCATCTCCAGCTAAATGGCAGCAAGACCAAGGTCATTCTCTTCGGTAGGACACACAAAGTTTGGTCTAACGACTGGTGGCCCCAAAATCCGGGTCCCTGTCCTTCCCCAAAACCAGTGGTGCGGAACCTCGGAGTAATGATTGACAACCAGCTATCGATGAAAAATCAGGTAAACCAGGTAATTGGTACCTGTTATGGAATCAAGTGCAGTCTAAAAAAAATCTTTCAATGGATCCCAATCGAATCAAGGTAGCCACTTGTTCAGGGACTGATCATCAGCCGTATTGACTACGGAAACGCCCTGCTGGCCTCGATCAATGAAGAACTCTATTCTAGGCTCCAGGTCCTGCAGAATACAGCCGCCAGACTGGTACTGAACCTTTCTTCTAGATCCCCATCAGTGCCTAGTCTGAAGCACCTTCATTGGCTTCCTATAAAGAAGCGTACCCGCTTCAAGGTTCTTTGTCTAGTGCATAAGAGCATGCACGGAAACGGGCCTAGCTATTTTGCAAAAAAACTCTGCTGGTACCAGCTGACTAGGACGTTAAGGTCAAGTACCAAATTTCTCCTCACTCCATGCAGAGTTCGTACCGCCAGAAATGGCGGGAGATCTTTCTCATATCTGGCACCTACCTTTTGGAATAAACTTCCACCTCATCTACTCTCTGTTATAGACGACAATCGATTCCGCAAGGAATTAAAAACTTGGCTGTTTGACCATTAATAGTATTTTTTTTCCCTTTCCGTTTTCCTTCTGTCCTTCTGCTTAAGAGGAGTCCACGCAAGTGCCATGAGACCCCCGGGTGATATGTGCGCTCAATAAATATCCATGACTTGACTTGACTGTCTAGAAAGGACAGCTTTTCACTTTTTCATATCTGTTCTGAATTATGTGAATTTACGTGTTCCGACTGAGCCTATGTATTAGCAGTACTACTTTGACAGCACAGCCCCTGAGGTATTAGGCCTGGCACTTCACCATTCATGAGAAACATATCATGTTCAATATATAGTCTTTACTTACAGAAAGGACTATGCGTCAGCTTCTTTCTGAACTCATTTCTTAGGCTCCCGAGCATTCAGATATTATCTTGAGACTTTGTCAATCACATTTTGCCTCAGTCTATATGAGTATTTTAGTATCAGCATATTTCAGTTGGCTGTTTGAATGTGTCTTTCATCTACCAGTGGAATGCATGAGGGGCACTTTTTCATCAGGAGAGCACAGTCAACTATATCACATATGGGGCCAGATGTACATAGTACTGGTCACAAAATACTGGTCTCACTTTGCGGACAAATGTGCTACTTTGTAAACTGACCTATGTATTAATAGGTTGGTCTGAAAAATACTGATTCCTAGTGGGTCGCAGATCAACTTACCTCATGAATATTAATGAGGTAGGTTGCAATTTGCGAGCCAGAAGGAATCACAGCCATCTCAGGCATGGTGGCCTGCTGAGCTCAGCAGACCACCATGTCCGTGATTGCTTTTAAATAAAGCTTTTTTTTTTATATGCAGGCAATTTTCCTTAAGGAAAAATGGTATTGCAGGGATTCTGCTCAGGAACAGAGCTTTGCTTGGGACCATAGAGCCTCAGTATGTAGGGGACTGAGTCACCATACCACATCAGTATCTATGAGCCCGAGTCTGACTAGCTATACTGCCTCACTTACACTCCTAACCTTTCCAGGGAGACAAGTGATTTGGCATCCCAGAATACAACACTCCTGACCCTCTCAGGGATCGCGGTAACAGGACACACACGTTCACTCTCTCACTTGTATTTGTCCACAATAAGATAAAAAAGAGACATGAAGAAAGTTTACAATGTTTATTTAAACTATTGAGCTCTAAGATGCAATAATTACGCCACAATTATTAAACAGATACATGTCAATATGCCATCAACATGGTTAATAAATCATTTACAATAAAGAGCCCTGCCATGTTATCTGACAGATCTGCCTAAACCCTTCCCCACTACTAAAGCTAAGCGGTTATAGATTATAGATGTCATAGTTCAGTGGCGGACACCGTACCTTAGCATACATAGGTGGATGTTCTACATCTCAGCTGACACAGAGCTCTTGTCTCAGACCCTTCGCTCTGTGAGTCTATTTGTTTTCAAGAACCCTTGTCCATAATTATATGACAAGATATATGTTTTCAAAACAGCAGCTGCATTTTTCTATTATGTCTAGGTGCTAGTATCTGACCAGCGAAAATAAGAAGGGGCAATGATGTGTGACTTTGCTTAGTCTGTTCAGACTAAATCCCAGAAAAGAATAAAAAACGAAAACCTGTGCTGGTTCTGTGTGAAAATACAGCGTGGCACAAAGCAAGCGTGATATTTAGTAACGTGTACAAAATCAAAGTGGCCTACAATGTGCTAGATTAGTCTAGCATAGGGAAAACGACAATGGGCCATGTGCGAAACACACTATACCCTCCCTTTGGTCAGGATAACAGCATGATAAAGCACTAAAAAATTGTAATTGAAAGATAAACTCAAAGCACGAATCCTAAAATTATATTGGAAAAGAAATTATCTAGAAAATGAATTGTCAACTTTGAAAAATAGTCAAATTATGGTGCTCCAAAAAGGAGTCAGACTCCAAAGAAGACAATTGATTGACAGCCCAAGTCACAAGTTCCAAAAAACAGACATGATCCTCGGCCTCAGCTGATGCTGAGATAGCTACTGGGTAACCTGCAGCCGTGTTAGTAGAGCCTGTAATCTGTGATCCATGTGCCAATGCACACATTACCTCAAAGTGAGTACCTCAAACCTCGCATTGTGGAGACGCCACAAACCCAAGGGACAATCCTGAAAATGGGTTGCTAAGGGACTCATTAGCAGTTCAATGTCCACGGAGGCGGGCGTCTGCAAAGCCAGGCAAATATCCAGTACTGATTCAAAGAGCAACAAAGGCAGTGGAACAAGGGTTGCACGCAGGTAAACCAGGCATGTTGGAATGTTAATGACCAATCGAGATATAGTTCTTGTAGTAGAAATATTCCAAAGTACTGAAGCATGCGCTCATGCTAGTGTTGGAGCGGTTGCAGTTGCAGTTCCAGGGGGCTTGCAAATGGAACATCCATTGCGTAGAAGCAGAAATAGGATGAGAATGCCGCAAATAAGGAATAACAGCAGCAGAAATCCTCTGAACATACTTTAAAAAATGGAATGAATAAAAACCGGTATTATACCAAAGACAGTTTGTAATGAACTGACTAGGCTGGAACCGACAATCATAAAAAAATCTGCGAGACCAGCTGTGTTAGAAGCATTAACATTTGATGCACTAATTCACCGAAGAGGGAGGTTTGTGTATAGCAATGACTGTACTTCACTAGATGTTCTAGCCACTTGCAATTCGTAGGTTTCGTGAGCAGATGTGAGAGCTACCTCTTATTGAAAAAATAATGCTTTGATCTGCTTAACTTGTTGAAATCTGCCTTCAAAGTTGGAATGGAAGGCCACAACGAGCTATCTACAATCCCCTGCATAGGGGGGAACAGGGCGTTGTTGCAACAAGTGAAGAGCGCGAAAGCAGACAAAAAGTAGGGAACTCCAGCTTTCATTCCGCAACAGTCTTCATCGCTAAGCATTAAGTAACTCCCATTTGAAAGGACGTAAGAAGTGGAAGAATTGCTGGAACTGGTATTCCTTTAAAATAACAGGCCAAATTCGGCACTGAAGCATTGCATGCGCCATGGATCTTAAGATGTTTGCAAACAAGTGAATGCGCTACGGAAGAGTCACATTCCTCTCCAAAACGTCCATATTGGCACATTCATAACGTTAGGAGAAGGGAAGTGATCCTAGTTCACGAAAGAAGCCGCCTCCAAGGGGTTCATATCTGCCAACAGGATAATGTTTCTTGCAAGCTGTGAACTGAAATGTCGAAATAGGTAAAGAAATAATGCCGTGTATCAACCACACTGCTGAAGGTGTTTCCGCTATAGTGAATGGAAGTTGTTCTAACTTCTCTAAATGCAGCATTGTGTAGGTTGCATCTTTCATTCCAATCAATTGTTGTTTGCGTGTTAAATTAAAGGGCAAGAACAAATTGCTCCAATTCAAATAGCGCTATGGTACGCGCCCATTCTTAAGGGTTTGAAGTGTCCAACTAAACTGCATAATAGATCGCAGATGACTTTGCTCATGATACAGTGTTGACATGTCACTTTTCATAAGATCAGGAACAGATGACACAATGTTATTTAAATTATAACTGTGGAAAGACAGCGTATTAATACTATTATCAACAACAGCAAACAATTTATCCAAATTATCCGTATCAATTTGTCCTAAATGTGCAGCAGATTCCATTTGGGACAATTTCCAAATTTCATTATACGTTGCATTAATAAATCATTTAGAACATGGAGATTTAGGACCCAACAGAAAATATGATAAATTCATGTCTTCAGACATGAGAGAAAGATGTTGTTTCACTGCAGACTGTGTGGAATGTTCCAACCATTGTTGATACAATTTTCTCACTGAATAGGTGGTAACAATATCAGAATGTTGTGATTGAGAATATCGGGGAACAGGTCTGCTTGATTTGAACCCAGGTGTGGATTCGAGAAATCAAGCATGACAACCATTAGTGTCTAAAGGCCACAATAACCACCCGTATGGACCTGAAAGTGTGGAATTAAATAAACCATTCTGTAGCAGGCTATTAAGTTATTGTTCAGTATAATTTGTGAAGCTTTGCCAATTATCAAAGCAGGCAATGGAGGAAATATTGGGGGCATTCATTTCTTAAATTTTTGCCAATTCCAGTCATGTAGTCTGCTGGAATTAAGCAGGCTCGAAATAAGGTTTCCGTTCCCTGAACATGCCAATGTTTCATTCCCCAAATTGATTTCAGATCAATTTTGCTTTAGTAATCATAGCATTTAAGGGCTAACTGGTTGACAAACAAAGCTGTATATATGAACTTGGTCTGTGTATGCATATATTTTTTTGGTAGGGTAGAGACTAATTTGAAATAGTTTGACTTGGGGTCTAAAGTATCATATATCCTTTAAAATACGTAAATTTGTCTTCAGGTGTTTTAGGGGTCCCTTGTGGGGGAGCTGGCCAGTGTTCCCATTGTGTATAATTAAAAAGTATACATGGACTACTAGCTCTGTGTAGAAAATGATGTCCATAATGGTGATAACAGAAGATGTCAGCGTAGTGTTTTTCCTCAGAGTTGGTTCGATGCTCATTTGGTCCACCTCTCAACTGCCTTAATTCCGAATTGCTATGAAAGCACGGAAGCTTAAGATGATCAAGCGAGGGAAGGTTAGGGAAGGTACAGCAGGGAGGGACACCTGTAAAAGTAAAAACAATTGATGCTATAACTCAATGTTACACAACTGAGAATAATACTCTCCAGATAATTCCTTCATTACCTGTAAAAGAAAATAACATCACCCTATGATAACTTCTAGATATTATTTGGCATATATGTATAGCAGGAGACTATGGTGTCTGTCTTTGGGGATTAGGCTGAAAGATGAAAAGACACTTATTATATTTCCAACAACGTTTTCTCTTGTAATTAAACTTATATCACTGATGATATCTTTAGTACCTACCAAAAGATATTACGTATCCAACCTCACAGGGTATGAACCAATATCCAAGACTCATATACCCCTGTTAGAAAACATGATTAAATAATGATGAGCATACATGGCCTCATCATCTTGTCATGTAAAAAGTATTTCTCCACAATCCAAAATCAATGATATATTTCACGCAGTAAGTACTCTTGAAGCGTAGTTGTAATCCATAGAACACCATAAGAATTTACATATCTTCCTTTCATAATAATAACTCTTATTTTGTAATTCACTAAACTGCTCTACCACGATCAAATTGATGGGCAAAGTCTCAGCCTGACCGTAGCAACTGTAAGTTATACCAGCATTGATTGTCTTGTTGGTATAAACACATCTCACAGATGTGTAGAATAGCGAAGCTATCACAGACACGAATAAGCCAAGAAATGCACCCCTGATATCAGGTGCGAAATGAAATGTTTTGCCGGAAGGATTTTTCCAGCGAGTTACTAAAACGAGAACAGCCAGAAATAGCACGAAAATAAAGGCAATCCTTTCGCCATCACGAAGAGAACAGCAGAACGAAAACAGAGGATTAGTGTGCCCGCACCCTTACCGAGATACCACTCACAGCTTCATCCGATGTGTAGAGATCGGCTCAATAAACAAATAATCTGCCCCACGTTTACCATGGAAGTGGTCTTTATTTCCTCTTTCGCGGGGCTCTGAGCGTATGCGACGTCATATCACGAAGAACTCATGGGATTTGTAGTTCCCTGTCGTTCTTCCACACTCCTCCAACTTTGCAGGGCTTGGAACAACGCAGCAAATGCATCCCAGTTACACAGAGGTACCCCGTCGTTTATGTGTTGCGTCTTTTTTGTACATGCTTGGATTCATGTGTAACAGTACATCCCTCCCCCAAGGGATGGTGTCCCGGACTTGCTTTATCCAGATTATTTGCATGAAATGTTCGCAAGAGACAAGGTGCATGTAGGTTAGATGAAGGTTCCCATGAGTTTTCCTCGACTCCATACCCTTTCCATAAGACAAGATACCAGAGCTGAGATCCCCTTGTTTTGGAATCTAGGATTTTATTTATTTCCTACTCAGGTTCACCATCCACTACTACAAGAATGGACATGCACCCTTGATCTTTTGGTAAACCCACGATAAAGTCTTAAGAAATGGTTTCCCAAGGCACTTCAGGTGTAGGCAATGGCTGCAATAACCCTTGTGGTTTTCCATGATCTGTTTTAGATTGTGCGTATCTTTGGCATTTATGTATCCACTGTTCAATGTTTTTTTCTAATAAAGGGCCACTAGAACTGTCTCAGTATTTGGTCTAATGTCTTGTCTACCCCATTATGCCCGGCACTAGGTACCACATGACACCAATGGAATATTTCCTTTTGTTGTTCCCGGGATGGAATCAACAATTGGTTTCTGTACATAGGAAGTCATTTTTGTAGTCTCCACTCAGGGTGTTTATTCACCCGCTCTTTCCATTCTGAGGTGCGTATCGTTTTGGCAATTTTCTCCAAGAATGTATCTGTTTGTAAAAAACAGATAACATGAGTGGGGTTTAAAATAGACTGTGATTTGGGTTCATCAATTTCAATGTTTGTTTCTTGGTGGGTCAATGCATCTGCCTTTCTATTTTCAGTACCTGGTCTGTAGGTTACTATGAAGTTGTAATCCGAAAAGAATAACATCCATCTTAATTGTCTAGGAGACAATATTCGGGTGGATTTCATGAACTGCAGATTACGATGATCTGTATATACTTTGACTATGTGTCAGGACCCCATGAGATAATGACGCCATTCACTAAAAGCATCCTTTATGGCCAAAACTCCTTTTCTGCTACGGTGTAATTAGCTTCAGACTCATTCAATTTTCTAGACATAAAGCCAACCGGATGCAATTGTCCTGTGATTACATTTCTCTGGGATAATATGGCTCCTATAGCCACATCAGAGGCATCCGCTTGCACTATGTAAGGATTTTCAGAATTGGGATGGGCCAATATCGGGGCTTTGGTAAATGCTTGCTTTAGTTTGTAAAAAGCGCTTTCCACGTCTATTGACCATATGAACTTAACCTTTTTTCTTAATAGCCTAGTAATTGGGGCTACCATGTCGAAAAACTGATTGATAAATCTACAATAGAAGTTGGCAAACCCAAGAAAACACTGGATGTCTCTTATATTCTTAGGTATAGGCAATTCTTTTGCTGCCTGAATCTTTCTTTCAGCCATCTCTTGTCCTTCTGTGGACAACATGACTCCTAGAAACTCCACTTTAGGTACATCAAACTCGCACTTGCTCAGTTTACAGTATAATTTATTCTCTCTTAAGGCTTGTAGCACCCGACATGCATGTTGTTTATGAATGGTGGTATTGTTCGAGTAGATTAAAATGTCATCAATATACACCACTGCAAACACATCTAAAACTTCTCTTAATACGTGGTTCAAGAAATATTGGAATGCGGTTGGAGCATTGCATAGCCCAAAGGGCATTACTGTATACTCAAAGAGTCCGTAATGGGTACGTAAAGCCGTTTTCCATTCATCACCTTCTCTCATTCTTACCAAATGGTAAGCACCCTTAAGATCTAATTTGGTGTAAATTACAGCAGATTTTACTTGATCTAAGAGAACGGTGATCAATGGCAAAGGGTAGCTGTTCTTTACTGTAATGTTGTTCAGAGCTCTGAAGTCTATACAAGTTCTTCTTTCGCCATTTGCCCTGAGGGATGGAAAACAAAGGCGAAGATGCTGGAGACTTAGTGGGTCGTATAAAACCATTAGCCAAGTATTTGTCTATGTATTGTTTCAAATGTTCATTTTTTGGCTCTGTAAGTCCATAGAGTCTGCCACACGGTACCACTGCCCCAGGGATTAGATCTATTTGGCAATCATAAGAACAATGAGGGGACAGTGTATCTGCTTTTTTCTCACTAAATACACGTTGGTACTCACCATAATGCCCTGGAAGTACTATATCTTTTTCTGCGGTTGTGGCTATACTATGGTTCTGTGCCAATGCCTCAAGTGGTGATATTTTATTAGTGAGACAATGTTCTCTACAAAACAGGGATTCAAAAGCGAGCGAGTTATCACCCCAGTTAATTGTGGGATCATTTTTTTTCAACCGTGGGAGTCCAAATATCAACCCATATTTAGGTGCCTTTATAATATTAAACCGAACTACTTCTAAGTGTTCCTTGGTACTTCGATCAAACAAGTCTTCTGTATGATATTTGATGGGACCAGAAGCAAGTTCCCTCACATCTATAGCAAGTACATTTTCCAGACTCTCTTTCTCCAGTAGTGTTAAGTGTAATTTTCTAGCCACTTCTTCGTCCATGAATAATCCTGTTACTCCTGAATCTATCATAGTTCGTTGGGTTTGCCACCTGTCTCTAGTCTTCAACTGGATTGACAAAAAGGAATGTTCTCTATTTGTCATGCCTGCCCCGCTCATGGAAGGGATATGTCTGGCGCTAAAGGTATTCCCTTCTTTTCCCCTTGAGCTACTAAGTTTTCCGTCTTCATATCAGTGTTTAGAGCTGGTACTCTAGACCAACCACCACGATTCCTAGGCTTGTTTAGACAATCCTTTATGAAATGTCTTTTTTTTCTGCAGTACATGCATAATCCATTTTTTCTTCTTACCTCTCTTTCTTCCTGAGTAGGTGCAGCTCTCATCGAACCTATCTCCATAGGCTCCGTAGAATTAATACTTCTGCTACCCATATTTCTATGCTTCTCAAACCTAGTTAAATGCCTGTCAATTTTCTTCTTGTCTCCACGACGTTCACTCATTCGATGATCCAAGTGCAAAGTCAAGTTAATTAAATCGACACACTTGGATGGTTGCGGGTCTACTTGAGCTAACACATCTTTCAGTTCCTCTCTTAACCCCTGGTGAAACAAGGCAGCTCTTTTCTCCTCTGGCCATTGTGTCTCAGAAACTAATCTTTGGAAGGTGTTTAAATAAACGACTAAATCTTTTGATCCATGTTTTAGTTCTAACAACACCCTATCAGCTGAGAAGGTGTAGGCTCTACGATCATAAACCCTCTCAAACTCTTTACGGAATTCATCCCAGTCATACAGAAGCGGGTCGTCTCATTGAACTAAAGGAACAGCCCATTGGACTGCATCTCCTGTTAAATACGAAATCATAAAGGCAACTCTAGCCTGATTAATAGGAAATGATCTTGGTCGACAAGTAAAATGTAAAAGAGCTTGTGTAAGAAATATTTGCACCTTAGTAACATCTCCCTGATAATGTTCTGGGGCTGCTAAAGGTATGGGTGTAGGAACTTCCACTGTGAGTGGTGGGTAAGTCGCCGTGTTCCCACTGGAAAACCATGAGGCACCCCCTGTTCCTCTCCCATTATTACCATCAAAAGGATTCCTCTGTAATCTGTATACTCTGTCTTGTAAGGCAGCCATTTCAGCTCTTGAGGCTGTTACTTCTTGTTGTACTAGCGCTAGCGCCGCTATTACATCCTCTAATGTGTCCATGATGTGATTGAACCAACCGGGAGGAATTAATTACATGGATGTCTGTTGCGATCATGTGATCTATTTTTCCTCAGAGTTCGTTCGATGCTCAATTGGTCCAGCTCTCGACGGCTTTAATTCCGAATTGCTATGAAAGCATGGAAGCTTAAGGTGATCAAACGAGGGAGGATAGGCAAGGTACAGCAGGGAGGGACACCTGCAAGAGAAAAAAAAAGTTATGCTATAACTCAATGTTACACAATTTAGAATAATAATCTCCAGCTAATTCCTTCATTACCTGTAAAAGAAAATAACATCACCCTTGGATAACTTCTAGATAATATTTGGCATATCTGTATAGTAGGAGACTATGGTGTCTGTCTTTGGGGGAAGGCTGAAAGATGAAAAGGCACTTATTATATTTCCAACAAGGTTTTCCTCGTAATTGAACTTATATCAATGATGATATCTTTAGTACCTACCAAAAGATATCATACATCCAACCTCACAGGGTATGAACTAATATCCAGGACTCATATACCCCTGTTAGAAAGCATGATTAAATAATGATGAGCATACATGGCCTTATCATCTTGTCATGTAAAAGTATTTCTCCACAGTCCAAAATCAATGATATATTTCATGCAGTTAGTACTCTTGAAGCGTAGTTGTAATCCGTAGAATACCATAAGAATTCACATATCTTTCTTAAATAATAATAACTCTTATTTTGTAATTCACAAAACTGTTCTACCACGATCAAATTGGCGGGCAAAGTCTCAGCCTGACCGTAGCAACTGTAGGTTATACCAGCATTGATTGTCTTGTTGGTATAAATACATCTCACAGATATGTAGAATAGGGAAGCTATCACAGACCCGAATAAGCCAAGAAATGCACCCCTGATATCAGTTACGAAATTAAATGTTTTGCCAGAAGGATTTTTCCAGCAAGTTAGTGAAATGAGAACAGCCAGAAATAGCACGAAAATGACAGCAATCCTTTTGCCTTCACGAAGAGACCATCAGAACGAAAACAGAGGTTTGGTGAGGCCGCAGCCTTACCGAGATACCACTCCCGGCTTCATCTGACATGTAGAGATCGGCTCAACAAACTAATAATCTGCCCCGCGTTTACCATGGAAGTGGTCTTTATTTCCTCTTCCACGGCGCCCTCAATGTACGAGACGTCATATCATGAAGGACTCATGGGATTTGTAGTTCCCTGTCCTTCTTCCGCACTCCACCAACTTTGCAGGGCTTGGAACAACGCAACCAATGCGTCCCAGTTACACAGAGATACCGCGTTGTTTATATGTTGCATCTTTTTTGTACAGGTTTGGATTACATGTGTAACACATTGTTAGCAGAATTGAGGTATAATATTCCAGCTCTGAGAGCATAGAATTTATGGTTTCAACATCCCAATCATCTGAATGTAACCCAGGTACTATTGTATCACCCATAGAAACTTTGAACACATAGGGCATCTGCAGGATCTCCGTAGGGCCCAATATTTTGAAAGAAACTTTATCCCAAACAATTCGATCAGTCACTGGAACGGCTAAAATGTTGACGAGGGACAAGTCTCTTTTCAGTTTATGCAAAGAAGAATGGGGGGCCAACACCCCATCGACCAGTTCTGTACCAGAACATTCTGGAAGGGTAGTGGCCATTGATCAACAGGAAAAAAACAGTCACAAATCCAATCCACATGAGCAAGAAAACCAGGGAAATTATGATCCAGACATATATCCAAGGGGGGGCTAGATAAGTGTGTTTCAGGCATGAAATGAAAACACAGATCCGTGCTGGAAAAGTGTGTGAAACGAAGAACTGTCTGGAGAAAAATCATCTTGATCCTTATAATACCCAAAGACACTTAGTTGAAGAACTGGAGGCTCGGGTTCAATACCAGGACTTGAAAAATCCAACAAAGGTAGATCCACCAGCGGTGGATCAATATAAATGACTTCAGCTGTAGAAGACACAGTAACACAGTAGTAAAGACTGTGCTCACTTCGGTCATGTTGTCGATTGAGGACTCATTCTCCCCCCCCCCCGAACTGGGGAGTAACAGCATCGGTGGTGCTCACGGGTTGCAGAAGGAATATCCTGTAGAGTTGCACGGACATACCATGGCTTACTATTTAGAATTGGCCATATGGTGTAATTTGACATGTTTGATGGAGACAAAGCATTTGTCTTTAGAACCTGGAAGTGGTGGCACAATTACAGTTCTCGTACCTTGAAGTCCAAGGACAGGCACCGTAGCACGGTAGGATGGGCTGAACTCTTTCTAAATTGCTACCTTCTCTCGAATGAAATCTCCAATTTTTGGAATCCAGACGGAAACTTCTGGCTTTACATCTTTACTTGAAGAGAGAGATGTGTGCAAGTGCTTGCTTGATTGAGCGTCACGGAACTTTTGTATGTCGTGTAAGACAGCACAATGGCTATCCACAGCAAAGATCGCAGCAGCTGCCACAAGGTCTGGAACATACATGCTGATACCAAAAAGTACTTCAGATGGGGTCTGCCCACCCAGATATCTTTTAGGCAGGTTATTTACAGATTGTTGAACACCGTAGAGGTGATTGAACCAACTATGTCCAGCACCTAATACTCTAGCTGTTAAGGAATGCTTTAAGTCACGGTTTATTCTTTCCACAGCAGAATTGCCCTTGGGACTATATGGGAAAGAATAATGCTCCTGTACACCCAGGTATACGCTTTGGACACAAAGATGGGCCCTGGTCAGAATGGAATGCATGGCATGCATTTGTCCCGATAAAGACTCGCAACTCTTTAATAACAGTTTGAGTGTCAGCCGAGCGCAGTGGCCAAACCCAAAGGAATCTAGAGCAAGAATCAACTGCAACCAAAATAAATTTGAACGCAGTTTACGAAATCAGTGATCCAAATAGATACAGCCAAAAGGCTTGCTGGAGACAAGAAGTTGTGTTTGTGGTGGACGAGCCATGGTGGAGATTATATTTGTTGACAAATGTCACAACAGAGGGAATATTTTTTGGCCTGCTAGTATAGGCCTTGCCACCAATAACTTTACTGCAGCAGCGAAATTGTGGCTGCCACCTGAGCATGTGCTGAAGCAACACCTTCATGCCTTCATGTGCTGCTACAACCAGAGCAAGTCTGCGATCTTGGTTGGGAATCAAATGATTGCCAATCCCAGGAATTGTTACATAAGGAACATTTAGGTAATTCAAATGAAAAGAGTGTTTGGAAGGAAAGCCATTTTGGGAAAGGGGCACTATTTTTAATTGCATTTATGGCAGCCAAGAAATCGCTATCTATACGGGTTTCAGAGCATGTAATCGCTGCTACTGTAGCTGTGGTGACTGCAGATTTGGCTGCTACATCAGCCAGAAAATACATATGTATTACATGAGTTTGTGGCAACCACTCTTTGAGGTCTGCCACCTTAACCCAAAGCGTTTTATACTTGATTGTGCTACCCTTTGAACCTCTGAATCCATTTTGTTGCAAATAATGTAGATTATCATTAATGGACTGTAGATAGTAATATGAATCACACACAATAAGAGTGGGGAATTTAGGATCCATATATTCAAGTGCAAGAAGCAAAGCCTTTAGCTCAGCCAACTGCGCAGTACAATCACCCAAGGATTGTGTGAGAGTTGTTAGAGGTTGGAATATGCTGTTCAACATAACACCAATAACAATGAGCATGCCGCAAAGTATTGATGCTTAGAACCTATAGCAGGTTGAGCTGAACCATAAGTGTAAATAATATATGTATACTTATAAAGGATAAACATGCTCATACTGTAGAAATTCTTGTGTCTGCAAAGAAAGGTCAAAGACAAAGTCCACATCAACAGATATTAAGGATGTAGCCCATTGTATCCATCTAGGATGGAGGGCTTTCACGTTTGGAATGCAAGCTTTGGTGACAGCCTCTAAGGCCGGCATGGGAGTAACAACAATAATGCGTTTCCATTGAACAAGTGGCCGTTCTTTAAGGCTAGCCATCTGCATGGCAGTCAGTATTTTCTCAGTGGAAGCAAAACACATCTTGGCTCCGGACTATAAATGCAATTTATATGCTAGAGGCACTATTTGACCCTTGTTAAAGGTGATGTAAGTAAATCCACTTGCAACCGATAAAATACAAATCACCAGGTTCTAGTTATTGACACGTGTATGCAAGTGGTGTGTTTCAAGCAAGTCAGATTGTAATGGTCTGAGTGTATCTGTGTGTGGGATGTCCAACATGTAGTGGAAAAGTCAGGGTTTATTAATTGAGAAAGTGGTTTGTGCATAGTCAGGGATGTAAGTCCTGCCAAAATTCCCAATTCCCAATAGGGACTGCAATTTTTTCAACATGTCTGGAGGTTGCAATTGTGCACATCTCTCCATAAAATGAGGGGTGAGGCTCTTTCCCTCATGTGTAAGTTCATAGCCTAAGAAAAGGACACTCAAAGAGCTATATTAGATTTTTTGAAGTTGAACTGTAACTAAGCTCAGCAAATCCCAATAAAATGCGATGTACTCTGGCTAGGTGGGGCTTCAGTTCATCATCGGTCAAGTAGATATCATCTACATAAGACAGTGTTTCATGGTCAATATCAAGGAGAATTGACATAATAAATGCTGTGAAAACACCCGGGCTATTCTTATAGCCTAGAGGAATTCATGGTATCGCATTTGTAATCCCAGGGTGCTAAAAGCGGTTCAATCACAGCTTTCTAGAGCTAAATTGTGTCTCAAAAAACCATTGGAAATGTCCAATGTGGTTTCATATTTTTTCCGTACAACATTGCTAATGAGTCCTGTACTGTGTGTATTTTGCACCACATATGTGCATTATGACTGTTTAAATGTCTATAGTCTAAGACACTGCTATAAGAATGATCTGGTTTTAAAACAGGTAAAAGGGGATTATTCATCTGAGAGATGCAGGGTTCATTTATTCCCTGGTACTCCATTTGGGAGAGAATTTCTTTAAATGGTGCTTTAGGGTTCTGTTTAATGGGATATTATGGCTGCACTTGTGGGCTGGATTTTATGGGTATAACATGATAAGAAGAATCCTTATCCCAGTCAACATGATGTGATAAAGTGCAGAGGCTAATGCCAGTGCCCACTTGGCTGCATAAGCTTGTTTGAGTTCATCAGGGACAAGGGCAGAAAAGGAAGGAATAACCACATCCTCTCCTTGGGGTGATGCAAGTACAAATGGTGGGGGCCAATTGACCTCCACCAACAGGATGTCATAAGAGAAGGTCAAAGTTTCCCAGAAAATTGCTTTAATGGCACGTCTGACATCACCTTCTATTTGAATATCTAAGTGATATAATCTATCTGGAGGGGCCACGCATGTATCCACGCTTTCAACTGTAAGAAAGGTATCAGTTGCTTTTGCTACCAGAAACTCCTGGAGATTCCAGCGTACTATGGTGACTTGTCCTACTCTGTCGAGGAGAATCGCCCCATAGCTCCTCTTCAGGAGGAGGGTTCTCACTGTCTGTTACATATTTAGCAGTCAAAGCCGCAACTTTCTTTTTCTGAAATGGGACTCTATATTGAGAAGTCTTATCCTCCTTCCTTATTTTCACTTCAGACGAGCGTTGCGCCTCCTTTTTCGGTTTCATGTACTCGTCCTGTCTGCGTTCAGATCACTCTCCTCTGTTGTACCAATGATGAGACGATTCCTGAAAGGAACGAGGAGAATATGTATCAGGAACCTGATTCCTGTCTGGAGTCTTGATTTTAGTGAGATCATAAAAATCGTACCACCTCTCAGAGGACTCCAGAGGTTGAGAACCTCCATGAGGTTTACCATGTTGTTTTTTTATTTATTCAATGGTTTTTTAACAAACTCACCAGCTGGTCTGGCATCCTTGTCTGTGCTAGACTTGCTAAATTGTGGTACTGAAGGTCTGGTTCCCAAATTATTGCGCCCCAAAGATGTATACACATTAGCAATATTCATTGGCAACTCAGGTTCACGATCGGCTACTGCCACCGCAGTAAGTCACTGGTGTATAGCCAGAGATGTGGCTTCACCTTTAAGATTAGAAAGAATCTTTTTGGAGATTACAGGAAAATTACACATTAGCTTCATCCCCAAATATAGGGCAGGACCTCCCCCATGTTCATTCGGTGTCTGTTTAAGAACGTTTGGTAAAACGGACATCGAGGGAGTGGCATGACAGATAGCTTAGCCTGTGGCAAAATTGTCCCCCAGGTGTTACTGTCTCCAAGAGTGGGAACCATCCCAGTGGGTAAGCACATAGTTAAAATTCTGTGCTTGTCTTGTGGTCCCGTAAGGGGAAACACAGCTTCATGTTGATTGATTTTTTGGGTGATCCAAAATGGAATTCTCTCACGATTAGTTGGTCTTTTGCCCATACCTGAATGAACAAATACAGGACTGATAACAGGTGCTGCAAGCAAGTGGGCTTGCTCTTGCAGACCAAGTCTTGGTGGACTATCTAACAATATATGTGAAATAAATTGAGTTAGGCATCTCTGTAAGATGCAGAGAACATTGTAAAACCTCATGTTTGCACAAGATTTATATTGCCTAAATCAGGGTATGGTGTATGTCAATCTAATTCTGGCCAAGTAGCTCCCTCATTACTGAGGGGGCCCATTTGAACTGGCCCAAGCCCATGGGGAAGGGTGCCATTAAACCAAGTCTGATGCTCAGAGACAGTAAGAGTAATTTCAACAAGTGCACAAGGTCTATATGCAGCAGGTGCCTGTGGGAGTGGGACAGCGTATTCATGGAAAGTGTTAGTGTTGGCATCGACAGCTGGAAAATGTGACCCAAGAATAAAGAACTTCAAAAGTAGTATGCAGCGTCCGCTTCTACTACAAAGATTACAGGAACTCCCGCATTAGGGTCTCCATGCTGTGCTAAATCTGCATAGACTGCCGGTCAGCATTTGGCTGCAATGTTTACAGGTTGCACCATTAGAAAACAGAGATGGATTCAAAGTGTAACACAAACTGGGATTAGACCTTTAAATATTCAAGCTTGAAAAACCAACAGAACTAGGTGATCCCTAAACACTGTGGAGGATACATCCCTAACACCACTGATGTCTCCATGAAAAGGTGCAAGGGTATTGTGGACAAGCACAAGCACTACTCAGGGTTCCCGCAAAGAAGTACCTGACAAAATGTTGGCGGCACCATGTTGCAGGGATTCTGCTCAGGAACAGAACTATGTGTGGGACCATAGAACATCAGTATGTAGGGGACTGAGTCGCCATACCATATCAATATCTATGAGCCCGAGTCCTACTAGCTATAGTGCCTCACTTGCGCTCCTAACCTTTCCAGCGAGACAAGTGATTTGGCACCTCAGAACACAACACTCCCGACCCTCTTAGGGATCACAGTAACAGGACACAACCTTTTGCTCTCTCACTCGTATTTTCCCACTAAACGATAAAAAAGAGACATGAAAGAAGTTTACAATGTTTATTTAAACTATCATTCTCTAAGATGCAATAATTGTGCCACAATTATTAAACAGATGCATGCCAATAATGTCATTAACATGGTTAATGAACCATATACAATAAAGAGCCCTGTCATGTTATCTGACAGATCTGCCTAAACCCTCTCCCACAACTAAAACAAAACAGTTATAGATTATAGATCTCTGGGTTCAGTGGTAGACCCCATACATTTGCATACATAGGTGGATGTTCTACATCTCGGCTGTCGCAGCGCTCTTGTCTCAGGACCTTTGCTATGTTAGTCTATTGTTTAGCTTAGGTGCTAGTGTCTGACCAGAGAAAATAACAAGTGGCAATGTTGTTTGACCTTGCTTAGTCTGTTC
This sequence comes from Calotriton arnoldi, assembly GCA_963921515.1. Lineage (NCBI taxonomy): Eukaryota > Metazoa > Chordata > Amphibia > Caudata > Salamandridae > Calotriton > Calotriton arnoldi. The sequence goes on from CAWUFW010021165.1 coordinate 22,744, forward strand.
AGACTCAACCCCAAGAAAAGTATAAAATACGAGATTACCTCTGCTGCAGCGAATCTTATTGCCATTAAATACACTTATATTAATAATGTGCACAATATTACAGTTAAATAAAGCATGTGCCAAATGCCAAATTTGTAGTAGGTAATCATACTTGAATGTTATAGGCCTGCTTGTAAATCAATTGTTGGACTAAGTTAGCCTAAATGTTGATGTCATAATAAATGAAAAATAATGTATTAACACAGAAAAGCCTGTTTTCCATATTGAATAGTTGTTTGTGCAAGATATTTTTCTTCTCTTTGCTTTAGATGTTGCAACTTCTGAAGCCTATTTCTAGTTAATGAAAAGACACTTGTTTTGTTTTCAACAACTGATAAGGAGGTTCTCAGCGGGAAGAGACAATAACGATAGGAAGAATGATTCATGAGAAGGAGTTTGGAACTCAAGAACATAACATTGTAACATTTCCTAGGACTAATGTCTGAAAGTCTATTATGCTCTGGTGAGAACATGAGGAGTGAACCTGTTTCCACAAGTTTGATCATATTCTATTGGTGGATGAAGAAGACGAAAGAAAATAATGTTGTAACATAGAATATTTGTGTTTGTATTGGTGCATGTTCCTAGAGTAGGCAGAGCAGACCTTAGACACCAATGAACAGATTTTGTGGATTCCTTTTCCCCAACATTCTGACTAGAGACATGTCTCTGATCTTTTAGACTTATCTATATGAGAGGTTACTTAGCCTAATTCTATATGTCTGCTGAATTATGACTGAGAATACGTTTCTAGTTTGAATTGCATTATGCTTGCGCACTGATTCTCCCCTAGGTATCTGAATTGACACTGCTCCTCTCATTATCCAAATTGATTTAGAATAGGTAGTTTCCTTTGTGGTACAGGCTTGTTGCATTATTACTATTTTTACTGTAATCTAGACGAACATTCTATTCTATTTTATAGTCACATATTGATTGATATATTAACTTCTAATGCTGAAATTTAAGATTAAAGTTTAATACATAAATAGGTGAAAACCTAAATGATTTGAAAATAAAACCTTTTAACTGACTCTAACTCTCTTTATTGATTCAATAATAAGTCTTTAACAATGTATTGTTTATGTAGACGATTGCTCCTCATTTCTCTTCGTCGACCATCAAAAATCCATGCGACCAGAGTGCAGAGGTTATTTAATGATTACACTTGAAGATTGAGATACAGAAAACCCCACTCTCTCAAGAAGTGAGAGGAGCTGAAATAAGTTGCACAACTTAGAATAGCCCATATCCTTGAGCCCAAATTCCGAACTTGAAGACTGAAGGAGTTGCGGTTTCGAAGATGGTTGAAGTGGTGAAGGTGTTGAGTCTGAATACTTCGAATTGACAATGCAAGTTGCTACATTGTAATACAGGGGAGCGTTCTAAATGGCTACATGCACTTCCTTTAATATGAGCACCTTAAATTATTCGGAGTGGACGGATATCGATCACAGGTCCCACTATGGTCATGTATTATAAATGTGCTCACCACCCCAATTTCAAAATAGACTTTCTGATGTCTTGTGTATTACTTCCTCCACAGGCATACCTTTACCAACTAGTTACAGGAGGCACATAAACCTGTGAGCTGGCTCCAAGTTTAGCCGAAAAGAAACTGCCACTGTTTTTGGATTTAGCAGGAGGAGAAATTAAGGTATTTCTTGACAATGGAACTAAATGTGGATTCAAATGAGAGGGAAATGTTTACGCTTATGGTTTTAACACTCTGTCCCGCATTACCCTTCACAGAACCGACCAAGTTCAGGTCCTGAGGAGAACCCCTAAAATCGCAGAGGGTTTGAAATGAATTGGCCTAGCCTCTGGGGGAAGAATATCCGCAACAAACCAACATTGTTTGGGAGATATTGGCAGAATGCCAATTCCTTTAGTGTAAACATTCAGAGTTAGCGACCCCCAGTAGCCTACACCGGCAGGACACACTGTGTTTAAAACAGAAACTGTTAATTCCGCCGGGTTTTATTATTTTTAAATGATGGACTGGTCTAAGAAAGGTCAATCTCATTGTTTTATTTTTATTGAACTAAAAACCTTTATTGTCTTTGTCATTACATGTTTGTGTATTGTTGCATTGTTAAACGTGTTTGAAGTGTATACTTGAACACCTTTTCAAAAAAAGTTTGCCCTTCAAAAAAACATGTGATAAGATGTACTAAAACTCTTGGAGACAATATAGAAGAAATGTGAAATAAATCACAAGGGATAATGAAAATGAGATTATTGGTCCTTTTAGTTTGAGTCAGTACAACAAATTTAGGCAACTAGATACTTTGTTTGATTACATAGTTCAAGGAGGCCCATCCTAGTTTGTTGTCCAGGGCCCAACCTTCTTTCTTATATGAGTGCTACACTGTTATTGGTTGATGATGCCACAGAGTGCCGCGCTGAGATTGGCTGACGAGTTATCAAGAATTAGAATGAGATGGGAGGTGAAGAGAGGTTGAGACAGGATTGGAGGAAGAGATCGACGTATACGGATTTAAAAATAGATCCAAAACATTGAAATTTCGATTTTGATCACTGCGCATTAAGGGGCATATTTATAAAATAAAGTCACAGAGAGCAGTGCAGCACTGCAAGCCACCTTGCTGTGCTGAGTGACAGGGAAAGGGCAGGAATGTGCCTTATTTAACGTGATATACTGCCTAGCGCCAATGCAGGCACCCTTGCACCGTGGTGCAAGGGTGCTTGTGTTATAAGCAGGACTGTTTTTGTGCAGGAAGGGACACCATGCTGCACAAAAACAATCCCCTGTGGCATTTTCCTCTTTCTATGTGTGCTGAAAAGACAAGGAGAAATATGTTTATTTCTCCTCATTTTTTCCTCCTTCTATGTGTGCTGTATTCTGTCCTTCTGGCCTTCCCCGGTAGGCGTAGGTCTACCAGTGATGGTAAATCTGGAAATGCACCAAAATCCATGGTCTTCAGGGTGGAGTAAATCTCAGACTAACAAAAGTCAGTTCAAAGTCTGAGTTGTTCATAGATATAAGTGTTGTAGGGACCATGATAAGTCATGAACACTATGGGCCCGATTCACAGAACTAACTTAAGACAAAATCCTAAACTTACTACCATTTTGGTATTCACAGAAGGCACTTACTCATTTTGGTATTCACAGAAGGCACTTACTCATTTTGGTATTCACAGACGGCACTTACTCATTGATGAGTAAGTGCCTTCTGTGAATACCAAAATAGTAACTTACTCATTTTGAGTAACTTACTCATTTTGAGTAACTTACTCATTTGGTATTCACAGAAGGCACTTACTCATTGATGAGTAAGTGCCTTCTGTGAATACCAAAATGAGTAAGTGCCTTCTGTGAATACCAAAATGAGTAACTTACTCATTTTGAGTAACTTACTCATTTTGAGTAACTTACTCATTTTGGTATTCACAGAAGGCACTTACTCATTGATGAGTAAGTGCCTTCTGTGAATACCAAAATGAGTAAGTGCCTTCTGTGAATACCAAAATGGTAGTAAGTTTAGGATTTTGTCTTAAGTTAGTTCTGTGAATCGGGCCCTAAGTGTAGCCAAGGCCCAACCACCTCGATGACGCATGTCTCTGTGTGCCCACAGCTGCAGTCCCTTGGACTGTGGATGTTACTATTGGGATTGACTTACAGCTCCCATTTGATGACTCGTCTTGACGGACTGTTTTAAGCCTTGAAAAAGTTGTCGAATACGAGGAAACACGTGTCGGCTGTCATTAATCGTTTATATGGAATAAAAACGAATGGAATCAACTATCTGTCTGTTTGTACCTTTTGTGGATTGAAGCTGAGCCTACGTGAATCGGACCAGCGAGAGTGACGGACCTTCTTACTGTGATTGTGGTGGTGCTCTGGACATTCTTAAAATACTTTGTATAGATAGGCTTCCACCCTATACTTGACACTCTTGGGATGACATAGTATCACTGTCTTCATTGAGCACACCTGCCTTACATGTGATACACTTTACTTTTCCTGAAATTGTGTATGTGCTAGCATCATCCTATACCATTGTCATCCTATTGTTTATACTTACTCGGAAATGCTGTGTTAAAATGTTCTCAGACACTAAATCAACATCATTACCATTGCCTGAGAATGAGGATTAAATTGAACATGACTGCCTAGATGTTACCAATTTATGCACCAAGCCAAGGACAGACATTGAAGATGAACCTTTTGAAGATCCCAATTATGTAATCTTTGTCGACAGCTCATGTCTAAGAGACAATTATTGAACTTTAAGAGCAGCTTATGCAATTTGCACAATCCAAGAAGTGGTAGAGGACCTGCTGGCTTCAAGGTGTTACTTCTACACTAGTGGCACAATTGATTGCTCTTGCAAGAGCTTGTCTTTCAGCTCAATTGAGATTGACTATATTTACAAATAGTCAGTATGGATTTGGTGTGGACTTTGGACAGTTGTCGTCACCATCAGGATCCCCCATTAGAAACAGGGAATATGTAATGAGACTACTAGAAGCATTACAGTTACCCCAAGAACTTGTGGTAGTTAAATGTGCAGCTCACAGAAGTGGAAATGACCATGTCACTGTTGGAAATAGCTATGCTGATGAAGTTGCACAATATTGTGCACTCGTGGTATGCATATTTAATGGGGAATATGCAAATGAATCTGAAGAAGATGCTATCCTTTCAATGTTGATGTCAGTAGCTGACATGTGGGAAGAAATCAAAAGATTACAAGAAGAAGTTTCAGAGGCAGAACAGCAAAGGGTGATCAGAGCAGGATGTGTTAACAATGCAAATGACATTTGGGTTTCAGCAGATGGAAAACCAGTGTTGCCAGATAGCTTGTAGTTTCCCATGACAATACATTTCCATGGCCCTCACCCATTGGATGGGACACATGATTAGGTTGTTTAAGGCAAATTGATTCAATCCCTGATTCCGAGTTCTAGCAGAAGAATAATGCCATAGATGCTTAACATGTCAACAGATTAATGTGGTAAGGAGAACACCCATAACCACGAGTCACACAGGAAGATCAGGTGGACCATTTAATCAGGTGCAGATGGGCTTTATTGTGATGCCTGTTTGTACCGAGCTGAGGTATGTCCTGGTTTTTCCCAGCACAGAGAAATGGCAGTCTCACTGTAGCCAAGCTTTTGTTACGAGAGCTCATACTACAGTTTGGATTTCCTGTTTCTCTGTAGTCAGGGCGAGGGACCCACTTCAGTAATGAGTTCCTTAGCATGCTGTGTATGGCCCTTCAAGTGGAGCAGAGATTACACTGTAGCTGTCGTCCCAAGGCTTTTAGGATAGAGGAGCAAGTAAACAGAACCTTGAATTCATGATTGGCCAAAGTTTATGCATCCACTTCATTGAAATGGTCACATGGTTTAAGAGTCTTTGAACCACTCCTGATAGGAAAACAGGATTGTCGCCTCACAAAATCCTCAAGGGTTGTACTATGAGACTGCCGGCTGTACCTGCAAATGTGCTTGTAAACATCACAGATGACATGATACTCGATTACTGCAAAGAATAGGCTGATATGGTGCATTTCGTTTCTCACCAGGTGAGAGCTGGCACTGCCAGTCCATATTAAGAGAAGTGCCATGACCTAGGCCCATGCGACTGGGTTTTGGTGAAGAAACATGTGCAACAATCCTGCCTAGATCCTCCTAATCACAAACACTGCTGACCAATATGCCAGGATACCTAATTGGGTACATTCATCACACATTCAAGGGGTAAAGTGCCCGTAAGTAGAAGTAGTGTTCTTTGAACCAAATCTGAGATCTCCAGTACCTTCACGTCCCAAAGGACGTGAGGGGGGCGAAGTGCCGCAAAATCCTACACCAGTGCAAGTTCCTGAAATCTCACAAAGTGGTGTGGAATTACACACTGAAGAGGAAAAATCGAGAACTGAAGATAAAGGGCCATTTTCATAAGAGCTTTACGTCATGCTTGCACCACACAATGTGGTACATGCGTGACGCAAACCTCTAAGTCAGATTTGTGAAGCCACTCAAAGCCACTTTGTGTATCTTTGAATGGCTTAAAAAATCAGGCGTACGGCAACGCACCGCAAATCACTGCATTGCCTTATACTGTGGAAGATAGGCATAGGGTGCTGTGGTGGGTATTCGCACACAACTCCCTATGTTTTTGATGCATTCCCAGATTTACAAGGGCTTGTAAACCTGGGAATGCACCAAACAGATACATCTCCCCAGGAGGGGAGTAAGAAAGAGAAATAATTGCATTTCTCTTGTTTTTTCCTCTTTCTATGTGTGCTGAATTCTGCAGCACACATGGAATAAGGGAAAAGCCTCTCAGGATTGTTTTTGTGCAGGAAGGGTACCCTTCCTGCACAAAAACAATCCTACCTACAACACAAGCACCCTTGCACCATAGTGCAAGGCTGCCTGTGTTGGCACCAGGCTGCATAAACTGTGCCAGCGCAGGGGAAAATGACAGGAATGCGCTGTATTAGATAAATATGATGCATTCTTGTCCTTCCCTGTGATGCAGGGCAGCCCAGCAAGGTGACTTGCTGCGCTGCCCTGTGCCACAAATTTCATAAATATGGCCCAAAGATTCTACCAAAATACCACAAGAGCAATTAAGTGATCCAGATGAAGGAACAAGTGTGAGGAGAGAAAGACCCCTATGGAGATCCGAATGGCCCAATGATAAGAAGCAATTGAGATCAAGACTGTCAATGGAACAAATACCACAAACCATTGTTGAAGAACAGAATCTAGTGGTGTAAGCGAGACAGAGGAAGATCAGCAGACACCAAGGAGATCCAGAAGAGCAAGAGTGCCATGTTGAAGGTATTCTGCACCTGAATGGACTTACTACGTGGAGAATGTGCAGAATGCGATGTCACAAAATCCTAGGGAACTGAGAGAAGAGTTCTTTGAATCTCCATTATATGCAACACTGAAAAACAGCATTAATTAAATAAAGAAGATTTCTGAAACAAACATTACAGTCAAAGAACTTGATAAGCACTATCTAGTAAATACAATACAAATTTAATGAATTGAGAAAACACCCGATGAGTGGTGCTTAAACTGACAGAACAGAGACTAAAATAACAGGAACTGACAATGAACAATTAATAAAAAACAAACACAAAAAATTAAGAAGATTTCCTTAGAACCAAGGGTGCAGTAGGAGAGTAGGAATAACACATTTAGAAGAAGATGGACTGGGATTAAGGATGTCTCACAAAGATTTCTGTATATAAACCGAGTGAAATAACTGCAAGTAATGAATCAAGAAATTTTCAAATCTGCACAAGTAGAAGTCAACGCATAATATAAAATCTGCATATTTATGGTCTGAGTGTAGAGTGGTAGTTGTTGTCACACTAATACTTATTATATTAGCTATTATACTCCTTTTAGTTGGCACAAATTTTGCACCAGAAGAAGAGAAACTTAGGTCTACACCTGCACCTACTACGAATATGTACAAAGCATAAGAGATAAAATTAAAGGCTTCATTTATAGATTATTCAAAGAAAGAGTGTCCAACAAATGTCTGTTCTAGATTATTTCAAGAATAGACACATGCTTTAGATACTAAGGATTGTTACATTTGTGCACATCTACCTTTCCAGCTGCAGAAGAAGTGTCATGCCACCATATTCTTTTGTCATATTTAATTTCATGTAGCATTTTGGTTAGTTGATTTTATAGACCCCAGCCGTCTTTGCAGCAGGAGCCGCTTGTGATGCTCACCGTGCCAGGAGGCGCAGGATATAGCTTTGTTTGGTTCCCGCAGTGCGGGAGCCGTTATTGCAATGCAACGCGGAGGTGCTGAGAGGGCTGAGGGGGAGTACCACAAACCCCAGCCGTCTTTGCGGCTGGAGACGCTTGTGATGCTCACTGTGTCAGGAGGCGCAGGATAAAACTTTGCTTGGTTCCCGCAGCGTGGGACGCGCCCAGGCGCATGCCTGGGCGAAGACCGGGCCAAGAGCTGGCCCGTCTTCACCCGTCAGCGGCCACAGGAGGCTGGGCCTACTCTCTTGGTCTGCACTTGTTGGCGGTTGGGCAGTCTTGCGCTACTTTAAATCTGTTGATGCACTCAGATACCACCACTGGACGCCATCCCAGCCGCAGGTATTGGCAGAAGTCATCACAGTGAGTAGCCTGTTTATTGTGTGCGTCTTGGTTTTTGCCCTGCTTTTTTGCTCTTTGAGGACCCTTTGCACCTGGACATAATGGGGAAGAGGAAGGCAGCCCCTGTTGTTACCCCTATTGGTGCTATGCGGGTGACTATCGACTCCTTTCTTGCAAAAGCAGTGGGGGCCATCTCAAAGGAAATAGACAGGGCAGAGAGGAGGCTCTCTTTGGGACCTGGTGGCCCCTCTCTACCATTATCTGGTGAACTTTTACACATGGATGACCCAAGCCCTCTGGAACCTGTCTTGGGGGCTGCATTGCCAGTTTCAGAAGTTTCTAGCTCCAGCATTTCCCCTCTTGGCTCCAACAATAGCAGAGCAATTCCAGTCTCAATACAAGGTGAGGATACAGGAGCTCCCCAGCACCCAAGAGGAAACGGAGAGCCAAAAAGGGGGATGAGACACTAAACAGAGGGGAGGAATCTGTAAGAGCCAATTTTAGGGACACAGAGGAGTTCTGGGATCCCCTAAAGCAAAACATCACTGAATTACTGACTGAATTATTGACTGAGTTCTGGGATAAACTTGATGTAATGTCAGACTCCAGAGACACATTAGATAGAGTCAAAAGCGTGCTGTTAAATATCAATAAAGGTTTCCCTTCCCTAAACCCACAGCTTCAGGTTGCACGTACTGGAATGCCCTCCCCCCACAGACAATCCAAGCAGAAGTCAGCTCCTTATCTCTAACTCTAGGGAAATGAGACCCTTGAACCATGATTCTGACTCTGTGAATGTTCCCCCTTAAATTCTCAACTCTGGAGCAGGAGGCATGAACTCGGACTATAGCAGTCAGTGTCCCCCAACACACATTTGTGAAGCAGCAAAACAAATGCTCATCTGTTACTAACGGTCTTGGCTTACCAGTAATTGACCTCCCTCCAGCCTGTTGCCCCTACACTTTGGCCCTGGCAGGGGTCCCAGGACTTGGTTCTCAAATGGAGGAAACCACGGACCAATTGATTAACAAAGTTTCTCATTGGCTAGGCAGATATACCAGATTTAACGTGACAGACCATAGGCAAATTTTGATGGCTAGGAGGGTTTCCTGGATAGGGCGGTCCAGGTAAACATTTGATGGAGATATCGTGATTGTCACGTTTAGATTTCCAGAACTGGTACGAAACATTCTGAGATATACTTCACAGTCCTTCTTTTAAGATTGGAACTAAGCCATTACCGTTGGGTTTCTTTTATAGGCCTATCTCTAACAACACAAAAAGTAATCATCTGTTAGCCCACGGGGTGCTTGTGCCATGGCGGGGTTACAGACAACTTCTAATCCTTACGCCCCTTTGGTGGATCTTAATAATCTAGATGGACAGCTTGAGAGTACTAGTAAAAGCATAGATAGTGTCATGCCCTCTGAACCGTCGATACAGGGACTGGTGAATAGTGAGTCCCCACCTTACGCAGATGCAAGACATTATTCTAGTTGCTCAAGTACTATTGGGCCTACAGACCACCCGAGGGTTCCACAGTTCCCCATCCAAACCATAGCAGGATACTGGGGAAAATCTAAGTTTTATTTCCTGGAACGTGGCATCCCTAGCCTCAAAATTTGCAGATGACAGATGGATCCAATTCATTAGATCTTTTAACATTATTTGTATCCAGGAGACCTGGGAGGTTAAAATAATTTTTTCATTGAGGGATCTAGAGGAGGAAGAGCGAGGGGAGGTTTAGTTATTTGTATAGCCCTTAGGTTCTGTGGGTCTGCAAAGTTTTTGAAATGGGACTTCAAAGTAGCCCAGGGCCTTAAATTAGTGGTGGGGAGATCACTTCCGGTGACATTAATCAATTTTTACAATGCCAAAAGGAAGAAGCAGGGGGCCTCTAGCCTTTCGGAGCTAAGTGGCCTCCTCGAATTATCACAGAGAGAAGCCCTCCCCAGGAGAATTTTATCCTGTTAGGAGATTTTAATTGCCATCTATGTCCAGAATCCTCCCAGAACCCGCAAAATCTGCCCACATGCATGATCATGGATGGATTGCATATGGAGCACTCCCTAGAAGGCCATGAATTGATTGATCTCCTAAACACTTATGGTCTAATAATCACCCTAGATAAGACACCTTATCCCACCAATTCTTATCTTCCCCCAACCTATAAAGGCAGAGGATGCGCATCAACTATTGATTATATTTTTGTTTCGTTCTCCCTGGGCTGGCTCATACCTTCTTTTAATATTCGACACAGCCCCTTTAGTGACCACAATCCTCTGACTCTGGTGCTTGAAGTGACGGGTTCACCAGATAGCGTCCTGTAGTATAAATGCAGGCACATTATCCTCAACTGATCAGGGGAGGCGTTTACGGTTGTCACAGTTGGATACCAAGGCTTTTAATTATTCTCTTTTTAAAACGCGACAACATGAGATTTTAATGTGTTTAGATCCTTCAGCCCCTGGAGAGGAAACCATATACTCATTTATTGCTATTGCTCGGTCAGTTGCCAGTTTGTTAACAGCCCCTGTAGTTACTCCTCCCTCTGAATATCCGAGATGGTTTAATAGTGAGTGCTCAAGGGCTCTCCGGCAACTGAAGACGGCCCTGAAACAGACCCCAAGCGATAGAACTTGGGTGGCAAGTTGTTGTAGTAAGTATAGGGGGGCCCCTAAGGATCAAAGGCGCTTGCTACAAAAACAAGCATGGGAGGAGCTAACAGAAGCAAGTGAACAAAGGGACTGCACTCTTTTTTGGCGTGTTATTAACAGGCCCTGCTTTTCAGAGCTGGGAACACTGGCCTTATGCCATCATATAACTCCGCAACAATGGAAGGCCCATTTTGAGGGAGTTTAAAACTATGGACAAAGTGAGGGACCTATTAATGACTCATATCCCTGTCCCAGTGAGACTCCCATTACCTTTTCCCTTGATGAAGTAAGGTTAGGATTCGAGGGATTGTCCCGGAATAAGGCCCCTGGACCCGAAGGGATCCCTCCGGACCTTTTCCGGGACAATATAAATGTGTGGGCCCCGCTTTTGACCAGGGTACTAAACGCCGCAGTAATGACAGTGATGCCACCTTCATGGTCTACCACCACCATCTTCCTGATTTTCAAGAAGGGGGACAGGGACAACCCTCACTGTTATCGCCCCTTATTGACTCTACAATAAAGGTTTTGGGCGTGTTTTATTAAATAGGCTCTGGGCTGATACAAATCAAATTATTTCGGAGGTGCAATATGGATTACGTACAGGAAAGTTAACAATAGATCAGTGCCTAAACCTCATCTTTTAATTTCTAAATATACGATTGCCAAATCTGGAGCCCTCTTCTTGGGTTTTATGGATCTCACCTCAGTATTCAATAGGGCGAACCGCAAGAAATTTTGGATTTTACTCAGCGATCTAGGGGTTGACTCAGCGATTATAAATGTATTAAAGACTCTTCATGCCCATACCACCGCTGCAATCAGATACTCTCCAGAAGGGGGACTCACTGATTATTTGAAATGCTCCAGGGTGGGGGGGGGGGTTCACCAAAGGTGCATCGTAGCCCCTTTTTTATTTACGTTATATATTAACGGTTTACAATTCGCTTTATTATCACTACAGACTGACACTCTCAGGATAGGTAGGAGACCAGTGCTGCTCTTGTTGTATGCGGATGATGCAGTATTGATAGCGCACACACCTATGAGTCTGCAGGTCCTAGTAGATGGATTTGTTTCTTTTATGAATGGGCTGGACATGTCACCTAATTTCACAAAATCGTATGTTATGGAACTAGGTAATCCGGTGATTAGACCAAAGACCTACAAGGCAGAAACCCACAGTTTAGCTAAGTTCCTGGCTTTCTCATTCTTAGGAGTTCTGTTTGATGCTAAACAGTAGGAGGAGGACTTTTCAGAGTCATATTAAGGTCTATACTATTAGCTGGGATTTGCTTGATAGGTTTATATATTTTATATAGAGGGTTCAGATGTTATTTAACGCAAAAGAAGGAAAAATAGAGAAGAATTAGAAATGGAAGAGAGAAAGAATAGAAAGTATAAAATGTTGAAGACAGATGAAAGCCTCAAAAATAAAAAGAACGACTCAACTGAAAATGAGAGTGCAATCTAAAGATTCATTTGTAAAGAAATTGTGATGCTTTCTCAACCATCGGAGAGGGAAGCTGCTCCAGCGAATCTTATTTGTTATTGCAAACACTTATATTAATAATGTGCTGAATATTACGTTTAAATAAAGCATGTGCTAAATGCATAATTTGTAGTAGGTAATCATAATTGAAAGTTATAGGCCTGCTCTTAAATCAAATGCTGGACTAAATCAGCCTAACTCTTGATGTCATATTAAATGAAAAATAATGTACTAACACAGAAAGACCCAATTTTCATATTGAATAGTTATTTGTGTGAGATGTTTTTCTTCTCTTTGCTGTATTTGTTGCAACTTAGGAATCCTACTGCTAGTTAGTGCCTAGACACTTGTTTTGTATTAGACACCTGTTAGCAATGTTCTCTTCAGGAAGAGACAATAACGACAGGAAGAATGATTCATGGAAAGAAATTTGGACCTTAAGAAAATAACATTGTAATATTTCCTAGGACTAATGTCTGAAAGTCTATTATGCTCTGGTGAGAACAAGGGGTGAACCCGTTCCCAGTAGTTTGCTCATATTCTATTAGAGGATGAAGAAGATGAAAGAAAATAATGTTGCAACATAGAATTTGTATTTTTATATTAGTGGTGTTCCTAGATTAGACACTGCAGGCTTTAGACCCTGATGAGCAGATCTTGGGGATTCCTTTCCCCCGACACTCTGACTAGAGACTCAGCTCTGATCTCCTAGACTTCTGTATATGAGAGGTTACATAGCCTAATTCTATATGTCTGCTCAATTATGACTGAGGATAAAAGTCTGGTTTGCAAAAGCTTTTTGCTTGTGCACTGATTCTCTCATTGATTATGGGTATCTGAACTGCCACCTTTCCTTTCATTATTCCAGCTGATTTAGAATAGGGAGTTTCCTTTATGGAATACGCTTGTTGCATTATTATCATTTTGACTGTAATTTGACAAACATTCTGTTCTATTTTATAATCAAATATTGATTGATGGATTAGTTTAACTTCTAGTGCTGAAATTTAAGATTAATGTTTAATAAATAAATAGATGAAAACCTAAAAGAATTGAAAATATAACCCTTTAACTCACTCTTACTCTCTTTATTGACTCAATATTAAGGGCCCGATTCTGATCTCGTTCGGAAAGCATACGACCCAATCGGTTCAGGAATGCTTTCCGTACGACTCGGATCGGGGGAGTCCGACCAAACTAGTACGATGCATCCGTATGCATCCGGATACGAATCGGTCGAACTCCCATTGACTTCAATGGGAGCCTGTGTTCCGAACGTGAACACAGGCTCCCATTGAAGGAAGGGGTGGGTGGGGAAAACCTTGCACCCTGTGACGGGCACCCCATGGTGTCTGCCACACTGTGCATGGTTGGAAAGGGGGGACCCATGGGTACCCCCATGGGCCTTCATTCCGAGGGCCCCGGGTGAAGGGGGGCCTGCTCTGGGCCCCCAAAGACTGATTCTGGCAGCCGTTTTGTTCGTTGCTGAACGAGCGCTATAAAGCGCATTGCTGAGACCCGCAGCGCTGGACGCACCCGGGCTCTGCCTGGGCAAAGGTCGGGCCAAGAGTGGGCCTGTCTGTAGTTTTATTCTTCAATTATTTTGATTTTGTAATTTACTCAATCCTACCCAGTGACATTTGGATCATTCGTTGTATAAGCAGTGCATTCTAAGTGCGCACAATAACCTTAAAGTTAGTCATGGGTAAAAGGAAAGCCTCTCGAGTGCTGGCAACCTCCCTCCCACCACCCGACTAAATGCACCTCCATTGACCGGATGCTGGAGAGGGCAGTTGGAGTTTTAGTAGAGAAATTGCCCTCACTGAGTGACATTTGTCCCTTAACTCTGGCATTATTTCCGCGCATTGTAACTGGTCCTAAGGTACCTCCTAAGAGGAAAAAATCTAAGCAGAGACCTAGGAGCAGCCTGTCTGATGCAGCTAGCCAGATGGATATTCTACCAGCATCAGCCTACGATGCTCCACTACCCCTTCTGTCCAGGGTAGAAGCATTCGCATCTTCATTGCCACCCAATGGCAGCAAGCACTTTTCAAATGATTTCCAACTCAAACTCAAGGCTATCCTGCGGAACAAACTTTCCCAATCTGAGGGCTATTTAATCTCAACTTTAACTTCTCTCGCTATGGCACTTCCATTCTTCCTACAATTCTATGGTGCCCACCGTCTCAAATAACGTACTCAGCACCGCTGTACCATTTATACACCCAAAGTCATCTGGTGTTTGTCCACCACCACCGCCGGGAGGGCTATTCCCTTTGCTCCCTCTATGACTCAGGCGGGGTAGAATGATTAGGCAGCAGCAATTGCTTTCTGAGCAGGGGAACGTAAGGGTAAGATTAACACTGGGTGAACAAATTGGACTATTTAAATCTTCCCCCAGATGCTTGCGCTACATTGTGGTTTTAATCGGTGTTTCCGCTTTACGGAAGAATCAAGAGGAATCCTATGTGGACCTGCAAAGCAAAGTATTGAACTGGCTTGCCAGAAACATGGACTTTCCCTTTTCATTTTCTGAGGAGATTTTGTTCATGTGAAGAATTGGCTGAATTGGTCCTAACCCCATCACTGCCCAAGAAGACTGCATCATTATTAACTTTACATCTCCCCCAATTGCCCAGTCTATCTTGTGTTGGAACAAGAGTGTGTGTGGTTCTGGGAGCCTTACCGTCCCTGTTCCTCTTGGCTACTTTTATAATCCTCAGTTTTTGTCTGTGCCCCCTCATGGGCTGAAAGCTTTGGTGCTTCAGAGGAATGGGCCAGCTGAATTTTTGGGGTAATAGATGACACAGTACAGCCTGGCCAACTTGCTTCTTCATCTGCCTCTGGTAACACCCGGTTTAATGTGCTGTGGAGAATAGGTTCAATGTATTATCTGAGGTTGACTGAATGCCCGATCATCCAATAGGTGGTTGGTTATCTAATTCACCTTGGGAAGACGTTGCCCTATATAAGGGAACTATGGTCATCCCCGGTGAATCCAGCAATTGTTTCTCCCTTCTCAGTTGGTATATAGCCGGGCTTAAAGACAAGTTAACATTCACAGACTGGCTATGCCTTATAGATGAGATTGATTTTGTTGTTTTACAGGAAACATGGGCCACTTCACCGACCTTGTTACTCCTCCCCCGCACTACCATCTGCTCACGGCAGAGCCAAGCGGGGCCTCTCAATATGGGTCAAACTGAACTTGAGGTTGACCGTAACCCCCATCAACACGAGGTACACCGCTTTCCAAGTCGTACTTATTAAACATGTTGCAAACTCCTTTTATTTGTATTTTATTGACTCATTTTTTCACCTCTTTGAGGGACTGTTCCAGTTTATAGCAGGATTTAAGCTGATTGGTTCTAGTTTTACCTTACAACCAAGATTCTTACTCTGTGGAGATTTCAATGCCAAACAGGGGTATCAGCAGGAGGAATTAGGCCCCAGGGGTTCTGGCATTATTGATGACTGTGTTGACAATCGGGGAATTGAGTTGAGGCATATCTTAGCCTTAGATTGCCTTGTTGATTTAGTAGAATTTTCTTTGGATGCTGGTTCGAGTGTACCCACTTTCAGGGGGAGGAGGCGGTTTTCCTTCATTAATTATATATTTGCTCCTAGGAGCCTCCTTGAATGGTTCTCCAAGTGCTCCAGTCTAGAGTCACATTGGGGATATCATAACCCACTATGTTTAGAAGGGGTCTTTCCCATGAGAAAGGATAAACTGCTGGCAATTAGTCTTGAAATAAATCCTTATTCAAGGGATGGGCTTAGGTTGATTTGGTTACTTAAAGATAACCTTCAAGCTCCTCACCCACGCACACAAAGCACTCCACAACTCCGGACCAGCCTACCTCAACAGACGACTCAGCTTCTACACCCCCACCCGCCAGCTCCGCTCGACCAGCCTCGCCCTCGCCACAGTCCCCCGCATCCGGAAAACGACCGCCGGCGGCAGATCCTTCTCCCACCTCGCCGCCAAGACCTGGAACACCCTCCCCACCAACCTCCGACAGACCCAAGACCTACTGGCCTTCAGAAGACTCCTCAAGACCTGGCTCTTCGATCAGTAGCAGCACCACCCCCCTCTTCCCCCAGCGCCTTGAGACCCTCGCGGGTATGTAGTGCGCTTTATAAATGACATGATTGATTGATTGATTGAAAGATCCTAAGCACACGCTCAGTCTTCTCATTAAAAAACACTTCATAGATTGTCTCACGGAGAACACAGGAGATGCTATTTTTGGAGCTTTCCAGCTCCTATCAAAAGCCATTTAATGAAACCCCTTTGTTCAGGCTCAGGCTGCCCACATTGGTTCAATGGAGCTTGCTCCGTGGCTCACCGCTGTCTAAGGAAAGCTCTCTCTGAACATCGAAGAGATGGGGAGAAGGTGGGGGAGACTAGAAGGGTATACCATTGTACCATAAAGGACAGGAAAAAGTATTTAAATAATAGGGATTGAGAGCAACTGGTACTGGCTGCCTCACTTAATAACAGTAAGGTTTTCTGGGAGACTGTAAATAGGTTCAGCCAGAGGGATGCATCGCCTAGCTACCTTTTGGTCTGTAACATATCCGGTGCGAAGTGGGCTGAGCACTTTCAGCAATCTATCAGTCAGTCGAGGATAAGAGTAGTAACAACATATTGAGGGCTCATTTGGGGAATTCCCCACCACTCCAGGTTTCTCTGGAAGGAGTAGAATCAGCCATCAGGCAGAGTTTGGCAGGTAAAGGCCCTGGGCCAGATGGGATACCCATGGACCTCATTATGTGTAACACCAAGATCTGGGGCCACGTGCTCATTAATCTGTTTAACAATTATTTTTGTACCAGGATACCAAGTTCATGGGTAGTTTCAGCTAATGTTCCTATGAAGTTGGAGACCGTGATTCACCAATGTGTTATTGGCAATTTCGCTCATTGACAGTTTAGTAAAAATGTTGGGGAGGGTAATTTCTAATCATTTGCAGACCTGAATTAGTCTTAACAAAGTCCTGTCCCCATGTCAGTACGGTTTTTGTTCAGGGCTTAGTATGGTGGACTAGTATACCATCGCCAGGCGCAGCCCACTGTACCTGGACTTTATTAACCTGTCTACGGCTTTCGACAGGGTCAACAGGAAATTTTTTGGGCTGAAAGCAGGCTGTGGTCATATCATTTCCCATTTTAAGATCTATAACTTGCAGTGTGTCCTCACAGCTACGTATGGAGTGGGGGTTTCAGAATGCCTCCCCTATTCTGGTTGAGGAAAATCATATATGCAGATAGATACGGAATCTCCCACCTATTAGCTCCAATTTTATTCTGCATTCGGAGCTTAATTTTCATATGTTTTTTTCATATGTTTCGGACTCCATTAAGTTGGCACCACTTTTGTTGTGGGTCAGGATATGGACAACTGATACCCTAGGTTTTAACAGGGAGGTTGTTCTGGACTTCCTTAGCCTTGACAAGGATCTGTCAATTCCTTGGCTGAGGTACATTAATAAGGCTTTCAACGATATTTGTCTCCCAGAAATGTTCACTGCCCCAGCCAATATAAAAAAATCAGATAAGTCGTTGGTGAAATCTTGTCACGCGAGATTTTGGTTTCTCACAAAGATTGGAGGGGGTTTTAAGTAAGCGTCATCAGCATGATTTTTATGTGTTATTAAGCCTCAGGAGAGAATTTGTATTTTATGCAGCTGAAGCTCTCACAATGGGAAAGGTTGCTACTCTTTAGATTCAGAGATCAGGACAGGCACAGTATGGCGCTTATTGTATTTCCCTGACAATCATGCGGACTGGAGGAACCACCTACCAGTCTGCCCTAGTGATGAGGCCGCAAAACAATCATTAATGCATTTTATGTTTTTTTGTAAATGTTACCAATTTCTTTTCTTGATCTGTCTTAAACACATCTTGAAACCAATGGCATTCCAGAAATGTAATGATGCCTTGGTGTATTTACAGTCATTAGGCAGCCCGAATGTCTGCTATAGTGTATGCTGCTTTTTTTAAAAATGGCTCTCAGACACAGGGAATCTATGGAAGGTTAAGGAGTGCTTTTATGTTTTTGTCTTAATTGTAACACTTGTTGCACATTATTGGGGTTGTTCTTAGCTTGAACAAATGTACTCCATCTTTTCTGATGCTGCACTTTATATGGACCGAATTCCTCTGGATACAACTGTGTTACCAAATTATCATTAATTTTATTTATTAGTTTCAATGGACGTCACTCCTTCGATATAAGATATCTGCCCTATATTATATTTGACACTTCTATTATTTTATTTTTAAAATCGAATAAAGAACTTTTGATGCTGATGAAGTCCAACTTATTCTGTAAAATAGTCCCCTTGTAGCCATTTACTTCAGTTGATATTGTTACCCAAGCTCTCAAAGGTTTAGTGGGTTGGTCTTCCTTTTTTTCAGGTACAGATTCACAGCAACACTCTCCTTCCTCACAACACCATGGCCCTTCCCATTTAAGCTGCACTATAAACCCACACTCTACCAACCTCGCACAGTAATGGTATGTATGAACTTAAGTGGCTCTGTCTGTCAATCCCTTTCTCTTCATTCCAGGCTTATTGGCTATGTCATTTTAATCTGATTTCAGTCTTTTTTGTGCTTTACGGGTGGGAACACACTTTCCTCTGTGCTTTTACCCATATTACCCTATTCTTTTTTCCTCAGTCCTTTTTGAAGCCTTTTCCCTACTTTACTTACCTGTCCCTTCCTAATGTTTTTGTTGCTATATTTTTTCTTATCTGATTTTTGTGTCCTGAGTTTTTTCCCTGAAGTTTTTGGGCTGATTTTTTTACACACCATCCTCTCCACACTCCATGCTTAAGTGCACTGCGCTACAACAGGCACCACTCCTATGCTTACTCATAATACAGAATAAACCCACACTCTTTCATCCAAGCACAACAAACGTAGTAGCATGCCTCATATCCAGCATGCTTTGTTGGGTATATGAGACGCTGTACAAAAAACACAATAATACAAAACTTTATGTTGTGAATGGGCTGCAACCTTGACTTAGATTACAATTGTACAATTGTAGCTATTCGAGCGGGGAAAGAACGTAAAAACCCTCGAGAATGAATGATATAGAAAACAAAAATACCATAACAACTACGGTCTCCATGATAAAGTGCTCATTTCTTGCGAGTGAACTGGGGGTGCATGGGGGGGATAGGAAGGAGGGGCCGCACTTCACTCTTAAGGCATTTTGAGAACTGTAACATTGTGCCTAATAGGCAAGTATCATGTCAGTTTGTAAAATAAGGAGATGATATATAAGGACATCAAGTAGATGTCTACTTACCTTTATTGATCAAACACATTTAAAAGTAAATTTGCCAGACTACGCAACGAAACATGTAAAGATGTTTTCTAAAATCGCCCAACATTCGTTTACGGATATACCTCTAAAGCAATCCCCCAGCCATACAAACCGGTTTCTCTAGTGTCCTGAATCGAACGAAGCAGACAATGCAGAAGTGACTTCCATGGAGTGCCTTGGCAGAAGGCCTTGGCACAAGGCACATAGTTGGGTTGAGAGAAAGCCTGTATTCTCTGCTTCATTGGCCTTACAGCATAGAGAAATCTGATGCTGGAGGTTTAATATATAAATTGGATCAGCAGCATGAACTGCTTATGATTCATCAGTCTAAATCCAATTTAGTCCACCAGACAGGCCATGGCTAGATTACTGTAAGAATTCGAGCTGTTTATTATTATATCGTGATCTCTTTCAGAATTCTCCTTCATGTGTTCTCCAGTGGCTATCCCAAATTCAATTTTCCTTCTTGTTAAAGAAAATCGTTATGTACTGTGAAGAGTACACATTATTTTTCTAAAGAAGTTGTAAAAATAAATTGTGGATTATTGAATTTAAATGTGACCGGCACTTTCACAATTGACATGCATACCCAAAGCATGAATGGTTGTATTTACTGAAGATGTGCTCCAAATTCACTTTGTGCTTAGCACCGTTCATCTCGGAAATGCAGCTGCAAACTTAACTTTGCATCACCTCATGAGAGTGTAACACTTATGGACTGTAATGCAAAGTGCCTTTCATCATTCGTTTTCCATTAAACACGCTGTCCTCTCCGAATTGAATACGTTTTGATCATAAAAAGGATAATAAGCGCCGGGACACCTCCTTGGAGGTAGCTGTTCGCGCTCTATATACACCGACGAGCCCTTGATGGTATTGAAAACCGGGACTCCTAATTTTCACACATTTCACAATTGGAGCCAAATTTTAACCTGGGAAGACGAACCTACCAAAGTTATTGCTCGCCAAATGTGAGATAAGGGTTGCATTCACACCAAAGGGAGGGTAGTTCCTTGGAGTGCCCATTTCCCTTAGTTCGGAGATGATCCTAAGGGCCTTCTTTATGAGGCCTTGTATCACTTTTACGCTGCAGGTGCGTCACTTTTTGGGGCGCACTGCCGGCGTAAAAAATGCACTAAATAGGTATGGATCACGCACTCCGTGTTTATCCTTTCATTTACTCAAATTTGGTAGTGTGTATTTGTGGGTTCTTTCCATTTGGAACTCTGCAGTGCACTAAAGGGACGCTTCCCAGAGGGATAGCGCAACAATTGTGGCGTAAAAAATGCGCCCTGTTGCGCCCTAGTTACAAAGTGACGCATCTAGGCAGATGCGTCACTTTGTAAAGGCCTGCGCCACATTATACCTGCACCAGTTATAATGTATGCAGGGTGGGCGTTCCCCCCGCAAAAAGCCTCGTAGAAGTGGATCATTGAAATCTATGAGATTTCAGTGCGCCACTTCTAGGGTGCCTTTGCGTCAATATCTTACGCCTGCCTCACAGCAGGCGTAAAACGGACTCAGGCCCTTTCACTTGGGTCTTGCCCCATGTGAAAGGACACATTGCCTGTGCCACATTATACCTGCGCCAGTTATAAGGTATGCAGGGTGGGAGTTCCCCCACAAAAGGCCTCGTAGAAGTGGCGCATTGAAATCTATGAGATTTCAGTGCGCCACTTCTAGGGCACCATTGCATCAATATATTACGCCTGCCTCACAGCAGGCGTAAAACTCACTCAGGCCCTTTTACATGGGGCAGGCCCCATGTGAAAGGACACATTGCTGGAGTTGCGTCTGTTTTCAGACGCACCCCAGCAATGCGTCACTTTTGCGCCTACAGATACTTCAGAAATACTGACGTATCTGTAACTCCTAGCAACATGATGCGTCATACAGTAAACATGACGCATCCATCATGTCGCAAGGAGGGCCCAGTGAAAACTGTTGCATCGCTGTTTTCACGCAGCGATGCAACAGCTTTCATAAATAAGCCCCTAGGTCTTTATGACTTTCACTGGTTCGTCATATTTAGCAAGTCATGGTGGGCTCTCTTGATCCCTTATGCTTGTGAACAGATTCCTACCACCGAGGTTGTGTGGCCTATTAGCTCTCTCTACCCCCTCCAAACTCAAGATAGGGGACTTAAAGACTGATATGAAGATGTGAAACATTTAAAAACCCTCTAATTTCAGGAGGAAATGTTAAATCAAGCAAAAATCCACTAATGAAACTTGTTACTATTCTATATCGAGGATGGATTAAATGTGACTGGTGGATTTTCCTCTGGAGCTACCACGAACTCCAAAAATCTAAGGGTTTTCAATTGCCATACAAAATCAGGCACTAGTTTCTCAACCATGTTTGACCTCTACCCACTGTCCCATGTGTGGTCTGATTTTGGTGATGCACGACAAAGAGTTGGATACGAATGTTTATGGGACTACACAGTGAAATAAACATAATTATAGAACGCTGTCACATAAGGAAAGTAATTCTTCCATTCCACACAGTATATGGACGGTGAAAGAAGCTGTTGATCTTGAGCCTACAAACACTCTATCATTTACTACATTGACTCTTTAAACATTAATAAGAGATAATGAACTCTTCTGTACATTATAACCATACTACAAATCGCTGAGAAGTTTGATGAGCAAACAGAATAATAAGTCTAAAGGTCGATATCTTTTAAAGTATCACTGAACTCCTTTGTCGCTTCCAATATCCTTTTTAATGCACAATATGGTGTGTTTTTATTCCTTGTAAATCATCTTCAGAGCATGGTTCTTCCCCCATTAACTCCTTGGACTCTTTCTTCTTCTTATAATATTGGTTGCAGTTGTGTTTATTTTGTTCTTTAAACATAAATAGTTCAATATTCAGCTTGTAATTAACTTCAAACATATTTTAAGCATTATGACGGAAGTCATTATCAGAACCGATTTCATGATTTAGAAGATGTGGAAGCTTGCAAATAGAATTAGGTTGGTGTGTGATGCGAGCTTCCAATTCATTCTATTTAAAGAATTCCTAGGTCAAGGGGAACTACAGCTATACCGAATATCTGTCAAGTTTGTGCTTGCATATGAAAACACACATAATCTGACTTTACTGAAGATAGTTACTCCTGTAGGTTTAAAGAAAGTGACAGCAAATAAACTGTGCAGACATGATAAAAATGTTCTGTCAAACATCTCCCGGGAGAAAAACTGCAAACGCACTGGCATGATTTACATTTGGACATAGTGCACAATTGAGAAATGTGGAGCTCTTGAAAGTAGTGCTGAACTATGGGATATGGCGAAGTCAACTGTTTCTGTGGAAGACGGTGAACATGAAGCAGGTCTGGGGCATGTCTGATGCTGGCCAACATAAAAGAGCGCATTTGGCAACTGATTTTGGATACACCCTGATGATAGAAAGCTAAAGTCACAGGGCACATTATGACACTAGGGACAGGTTTATGAGTAACAACAAATATTATGTTCTCCTGCCCTCCCTAAACAACTTACACTATACTACAGTGCAAACCAGTCTTTTGAAGTACATACCTTAGCATGACTGAGGTGATGATCACCATATCCTGCCTGCTAAACACAGCAATGAGCATGAGTGTGGCACCAGTATACCATTGTCAGAACATAGTATGAGATAAATATTGTGTCCTAAATTTCATTTACAAAAATATTGGTCCATTGGAGTTAGTAATAGAAAATTCATACCAACGATAGGATATCTTTTAAGCAAATGTTTTGGGGCACATCATTTATGTCAGATGAAATTTCAGTATATGATAGTCTGACATACAACCGTGAGTGTGTTCTGCACCACTCTGGGAGGAGGTAGTGACTTGCACAACTATAACTGACTGCTGCTCCTGTTCCAATCCCACAATCATTCTTTGTATCTATGAGACTGCAATGCACAGTCCCTGTCCGGCTTGCTTCTTTGTACTCAGTAAGGCCTCTTCTCTTTTTCCACACTGTGTGTATTGATAGAGGCAGCCTTTTAATGTTCTACCACAAGGACCCTCTAGGCCTTGATCTAAGATCATGTTTAGTGCCATATTGATTGCACACCTATCTATTACAACTTTGGGCAAAGGCAGCAATGCAGACTTTACACAGCAGCTGGATTGAGCCTTTTCTTTATGAAAGTGTCTCTATTAATCATTTAAATCTTATAGAGTCACTCCATTAGCCCATTGGTACACAGATACAATTGCATATGAAAAACGTCCAGGCAAAACACATTATAAAATTGGGAGAACTGCAAAAGCTACATAAAAAGTTGGCCTCAAAGGCTATAGAACTAAGATGAGAAAAGCTTGTTTCAAATATTATACCTCCACGATTCAGTTCTGGTTTGTGCACTATCACTCGCTAGGATATCCTGGCACTGAGCAGGTGTGTGTGCTAGCCCTGCCTATGGTAGGTTGGTTAACAGAAAAGCCAGGTGTTCAGCTTTTTGCAGAATTCTTAAAATTGCTTGCTGATCCCCGTGTAGAGGGTGTTTCCATAATCCAACTTGCTTGTGACTAGATGGTGAGTGAAAGTTTTACTAGTGTTGCGTGGGAGCCATTAAAAGATCTTCCTCAGAATCTTCAGGGTGTTAAAGCTGGAAGCAGTGACAACGTTGACTTGTGCAGTCATGTCCACTTTGCTATTATCCTGCAACTCCCCTGGGAAACTATTTAGGATAGTTATGTCCATGCTGAGCTTTATGCACAATGGTGTAACCTTCTCAAGGACATTATGATTTTCTGTCTGCTTTCTTTTCAGATAAAATACAAAATATTCTATCCACTGTATCTCTCCCTTCATCCCCTCACTTAAGTATTTGTAAATTCTCAGTGTTAAGTCCTCTCTCCCCTAACAACACCCAGCTCTTAGCTTTGACAGTTAAGTTCGGACCCCGCTGGATCCATGCCTCCTTTTGTTCTCGATAAAGTGCTTGATCCCATTTCTCCTGTCTTTACGGTCTATATCTTCTTCAGTAGTTCCTCTAGAATGTAGACAGTGGCCCCACTACTTAAAACACCTTCTGCAGACTCCAATATTATGAGTAACTTTTATTCCAACTCTCTACATTACTTTATTAGCCAAAATTCGAAACGAAGGTTAATTGCCAACTGTATTTGTTTATAGAGCAAAGAAACTGGCTTGTCCACGTGCAATCTGAATTTCCTCCTCTTCATAGAATGACAGCTCTGCTTTCAGTAAATGGAGGCCTCTATGCTATACTAGATCAAAGATGTTGAGCAGCTCTCCATTTTTTTATCCATGAGCACTGCTTTTTAAGCAGTCTCGCTAAAGGTCTAGTTTACTGCTTGGCTGAAGTCAGACTTTTCAACACCCCTCTTCTTTGACTTCAATCCTTTTAAACACCTAAATGTCCATCTGCCTCCTTTCTTCTCTTCTTTGAAAGAGTTATCTTGCTTATTGCATAAATAATAACTTCACTCCACTCCATTTAATTTGTTCATCAAACGTTTGGCATTCGGCACCAAATTTTTTGACTTTGCATTGATGCTCTATGGTAATGACACAGGTTATCGCATCCCATACTGACATCTTAGGTTATTCCCAATCCATATTCAAAGCCTGCATCACAGCTGTAGCAACATGCAAAGAGCTTAACAGTGGGTTTTAATTTTTGGAGGGCCACTTCAGTGTGTCCATCGGTTCGGTGGCTTGTTGAACCCCCCTCAGTTCCTGCTACTTCTGTTTAGAATTTGAGAGTGGTTTTTGATAACAAGCTTTTTTGGGGGTCAGGTCAACAAGGTTGCTGTCTCCTGTTTTTATTACTTGTGTATTTTACATAAGATTGTATTTTTTCTCCTGTGGACTGCCTTAAAACTGTGGTTTAGTCCCTTCTCCTATCAAGGATTGATTAATGTAACTCTTTATATCTCAGCCATTCAGCTTACTTGTATTTCTCTAGAATCTAGAGCTGGATCGGAATGCTGCTGTCCAAATTATTTTAGGTTTACCACACATTCTGCTGTTCCCTATCATTTAATCTATCTGCACTGGCTTTCAGTGGTCTGGTACTCTATTTTTAAAGTCTTATGTTTCTGGCACAGGGCCATTCCTAATTTGGTGCCACTTTATTTTCAAGATCTCATCCAGTGCTCCTTCCTGGTCAGGAGGTCTGCTTCTTCTGACCCATCCAGATTTCCGGGATTAAGAAGACCGGCCTTAATGGTCCATCCTCTGAATTCTTAGCTGTTAAACTCTGGGAGGCTTATTTATGAGAGGCTTGCACTGCCAGTGTCACTATTTTTTCCAATGGTGTGTGGGAGGTATGGTGTGGGTGGGAGTCGGGCGGTGCTTCATGCGCTCCACGAGCCCTTTGCCCAGGTGCAGGCAGCGGGCTCGATGATGGCGTCGGTGTTAATGCGGGGACGGCGTTGGCTGGCATCGGGGCTACTGTGTTGTCATGGACGTTGCTGAGCTCACCCAGCGAGCAGTGACCACTGCATCAGTGCAGGCAGTGGTGTTGGAGAAGGCATCGGGAATCCTTTACTTGAGGTTTGCAGCCCAGCAAACAGCACCAGTGACCCAGAACTGGGATTGACACCCCAAGGCAGGTCAGAACGGCCAGCAGTGGAGTTCAGGGGACCTGCAAGTGAAGTGTTTGTGTCCCTGAGATGTCTTAACAGCCCTTGGGGATCTTCTCAAGCAGGATTCACAGCAAAGTTCAGTCTTTGTCCTCTTTCATGTAGAAGCAGGCAACTGCAGTCAGCAAAGCAACACACAGCAAAGGGGCAGTACTCCTCCTTACAGCTCTTCAGCCATTCTCCTTGGCTGAAGGTCCTCTTGATCCGTAAGTAATCTAAAGTTCTGGGGTTTTAGGTCTACTTATACCCCTTTTTGTCTTTGCTCAGAAAGTCTCTCTTGCTCAGCAAAACCAGTTCTGTCCTCCCTGGCCAAGCCACACTACAGGGGTGGAGACAGCATTGTGTAGGGCAGACACAGCCTACGCAGGTGCTAGTAACAACTCCTCCCACTAATCAGCGTATGCAGGGCACACCTCAGCTCCCTTTGTATGAGTGTCTGGAGTGAATGCACAAGCAAGCCCTTGTCAATCTAAAACCAGATGTTGATTCCACAGGCAGGCAGGGTCACATGATGGTTAAGCAAGAAAATGCCCACTTTCTAAAAGTGGTATTTTCAAACACACAATTTAAAAAAACATCTTTAGTAAAAGAGGTGTTATTAAATTCTGAGCTCAGGGAACCTAAACTCCATTTCTCTATCTTTTCCCGATTGGAAGTTACACTTGTAAAATGTTACAAGGCAGCTCCAATGATCATCTATTGGAAAGACAGCCTTTCAATAGTGAAAAACGAAATGCACAGTATGTCACTATCAGGACATGTAAAACATTTCCTACCTTTTACATACACTGCACCCTGCCCATGGGGCTACCCTGGGCCTACCTTAGGGGTGACTTACATGTAAGAAAATGGAAGTGTAGGGCCTGGCAAGTGGGTGAACTTCACAGTGATATCTGGGGCGACATTACGCCCCAAGGCCAGTGGCACAGCTAAATTCGAAAGTATATGTTGCTTTAAATTAGTCCATATTTCACAAAATCACCAATATTTAGTTCCTCGTTTCTATGTTCAACCACTTTTAATCCACACGTGGGAAATCATGCTATTTTCCAAGTTTCAAGTGATCTTGATGTGACCATCTGGACCTCTCTCAAAAACAAGACCAACGCATGAATTCGTCCAAGGCATGTTCTTTATTCAAACCCAATGCATTTCGGACTGCACGAGTCCTTCCTCAGGGGTAACTACAAATGAAACATTGCACCGTTACTACTTGCTTGTATACATACAATAATACATGTTTACTATTTGAAAGGCTGTTTATGAAAACGACATGATGGTAATCCTGTGGTGCACTAACATAAACATTGGTGACTTTATCATCCCCCAAAATGTATAACACAACCCGAGTTCCTCATCCATTTTTCACCCCGTGCTGCTTCGTCACTCCAGTCTTCTGAACCATTGTCAACCAGCTCTTTTAAGACTAACCATACCTCAAACGTTCCTCCACACCAAATGTCCCATGTTCTCTCAACATTCGCGCTTCTCACACTTCCACATTCTGTCTTGCTACATTCCTCCAAACCACATATCCCATATTCTAACACCAATCACCCTTCTCACCATTCAACTCCCTGCCTATCTACATCCTTGCCAACTTACCCGACTCTCACCCCAGTCGTAACCGCTGCTAACAACTCCCCTCCTCTGACAAATCGTCAGTCAACCTCCTATTATTGCACCCACCGCACAATTCTCCAACAATCCACACAAAACTCTCTCCACAACACTCCTCACTTAACCCCCCACTGCCACCGCACCTTTTCTCTCCACACCCACAAACTACAACAATGCTAACAAACACCGCATTATCCCCGAAGCCACACATACCTGCCGAGACGATTAAACAGCTCTGTGTTTACATCTTGTTTCAAAGAGAAGTGTTACCTCCCCCATAAAACCACTCCGTTTTTAAATAACACACTCGTGAAAATCCCTCCCCGGTGTGTCCAATTGCTGATTAGTCACCTGATCCACCTACCCCTGCCTACAAACTCCCCACAAATCCTCAAACAACTACAACTCCCATAGTGCAATGCCCTACATGTGCCAAATTTAAAAACAATTAAAAAACTGTGACACCAACCTTAATCGTTAAACAGTTTTCAACTTTCACATAAACAGACCTTTATAATCATTTACATTATCTGTTCGGCACGCCTAACTTGTGAAGCATGCATTAACTCATACAGTTTTCAACTTCCATATAAACAAGCTTTCATATTCAATTCAAATCTACGTTCCGCTTGCCCCCCAACACTTTAAAAAGAACTGGATGTTACCACCATCCGTGTGGATCATAATACAAAAACCATTTAATGGGCTTAATACAATTTTGGTGCTGGGTGCAAACCCTGGTTAGGGCAATTAATCATGAAAATGTTCAAAAAGATGCTGGGCTGCACACCGTTCTCTTCTATAATCGTCCATGTTTGTCCTGAAATCATCAAAGAATGCGTGCTCACTGGTAAGGTGCCTTGCCCTGGTGGCACACACATACTGCACAGTGATATCTGGGGCGACATTACGCCCCAAGGCCAGTGGCACAGCTAAATTCAAAAGTATACGTCGCTTTAAATTAGTCCATATTTCACAAAATCATCAATATTTAGTTCCTCGTTTCTATGTTCAACCACCATCTTTAGTAAAAGAGGTGTTATTAAATTCTGAGCTCAGGGAACCTAAACTCCATTTCTCTATCTTTTCCAGATTGGAAGTTACACTTGTAAAATGTTACAAGGCAGCTCCAATGATCATCTATTGGAAAGACAGCCTTTCAATAGTGAAAAACCAAATGCACAGTATGTCACTATCAGGACATGTAAAACACATCACAGAATTTCCTACCTTTTACATACACTGCACCCTGCCCATGGGGCTACCCTGGGCCTACCTTAGGGGTGACTTACATGTAAGAAAATGGAAGTGTAGGGCCTGGCAAGTGGGTGAACTTGCCAGGTCAACATATGGCAGTTTAAAACCGCACTTCAGACACAACAGTGGCAGGTCTGAGATACATTTGAAAGCCTACTTGTGTCTCTGGCACAATCAATGCTGCAGGCCCACTAGTAGCATTTGATTTACAGGCTCTAAGCACACACAGTGAACTTTACTGGGGACTTATCAGTCAATCAAATATGCCAATCATGGATAACCAATCTTAATCACAATTTACACAGTGAGCACTTGCACATTGGCACTGATCAGCAGTGGCAAAGTGCCTAAACCAGCAAAAAACGAAATCCAGCACACAGTCAAAAAACAGAAGGTGCAGACAAAAAGGCAGAAGAAACCACACCAAGGAAGCCAGGTCTACCATTTAGCATTTATAAAACGCAATTCAAGACCTGATTCTTTCAAATCTAATTAGCTTATGGTCCATTTCCAGCTGTTAGTGCCTGGACACGCTCGCTTAGGCTAAACGAGCATTGTAATAAATACATTTAATTAATGTATCTTCTAACAACAAATAGAATCATGCTCCACTTTTAACAACCAGGATCACCATCCACTTTTAACAAGCACGATCATGTTCCAATTTTAACATTTGCTTATGGTATTTTTACCTCCTCGTCTCTTATTCCAACAACAATATTCTAGGCAACTTTAACATCAGAGTCCATCAGACTAGCCTATCAACCACAAGGCCCATCACTTACAACATGGGAGCCCTTGGCCTACAACAACATTTGTGTGACTCTACTTACAAGAAAGATCCTGTTCACACAAATTTTAGACGTTTTGTCTTCTCACAGTTAAGGGCAGGTGGTTGTCTGAGTGAAAATTGTATGTGTGATATGCTCTTGCAAGCAATCATCATTCAAGAGACCAGTACAATGTATTTTCATACAGTTTCCAAGGTAGAAAAATCTATGTTGTGAGTGCAGTGCATACTGTCACATCACCCAACCAGTTTGACAGTCCTGGCACGAAATTTTCTGCTTGAACCCTGAACGAAAATTATTTTAAAAGCATAAATGTGACAAAAACAAAAATTACATGAAATATGCAAGAAAATAATCAGAATATACACAAAATAACTCTCATGTGAAACAAAATTGCCTGGGCCTGCTCACCACCCATTTCTCTCCTTTGGCCCCATTGCTATTAACAATATTTTGGCTTTTCTTTCTCAGCCCATCCTCCACCAGTCTCTCCTCATTCACCATTGCTAGCAATTTAAATCACCACCAACATATGTGACACAGTATGCAACTCTCATATCACCATGAATTGAGACCTAATTTGAACATACTATATTATGCTATTAAATTATAAGATGAATATCTAAAGTGAAGTTCTTTGTCTCCCTTTGCCGGTAGTCTGCTCTGTTTTTACCTATTCCTTGTTATGACTCTTCCCTCTTACAGTAGTGATTTCACTTTATGCCTTCTGATTTTTTACTGAGCTATCCACCTTTGATATTTCACCCTTCCTATTGTCTACACCACATGGATAATCCCACTGGGTCGTCTTTTACTGCACCACACCTGTTCCTTTTTAAAATATGTGTTGCTGGATATAGTGACTTCAATATTTGGCTTATTAGTTATAGATTTTACAATCTCCGATATTTTGACTCTTTTATCTGAATACCATTAATAGGATTTGGGAAAAGTATCCACTCTTTCATGGGTGCATTTGCTGATGAGTTGGAAACCTAAATTCCCCGTAACACCAAACAGCTACTGATTTTTGAGAACACGTCAGCCTACCCTTTGCTGTTCTGGACAGATCTGTTGAATCCTGAAATCATCCGATTAAATCATCCGATTAAAACGTCACCTCTGCTGCATTGAACAAGCATGATGCCTTTCCTATTTTTCTCCTGCGTAGCTCTCCCAACCCTCCTCCAAAACACAAATCATAGAGGTCAAAAAAGCCTAATTTTCCATGAGGCCTTTGATACTCCTAATGTCTCCAAACAATTATTCACAATCTTGACTAACTATTCTTAACTTTTCTGTAAATCTTTGTACCTTTCTGAAGAAAATAGAACTATAATATGTCATAGGTTATGCCACTGTAGCCCGTCTGACAGCTTCTCCAAAATCCACCCAACAAACACTTAATTCAATCCGAATATGGCTGCCCAATCTCTAACATCCATTTCCGTTCCAAACACCTGAAGTGCATTGCAAACTGATGCATCTATTTGGATTTGAGGATTTGAACGTGTTTGATGATGTGCAAGTTTTGCCACAAACCCTGAGATTCATGATTCAATGATAACCTCAGGTCTTGATGACACGTGTTTACCTATTTATAGAGCTTAAACAAATGCCAGAACAAACAAGCTACAGGGTGCTAAAAGAAAATAATATACCAATATCCACAGTATGTAAATAATACTATTCAAAAAAACAACTACTCTTGGCAATTGTCTAAAAGATCTATATGTGCACTACCTTTGCAAACAATCAAACCATGATACTTCACCAGTACCGAAGAAGAAAAAAACCAAGGGAATGTATATATATATATATATCTTTAATTAATTAAAAGATCATCAGAACGTACATTGTATAATTCTCAGTTATAAAAAACAATATATCAGACAGTAATTACAAAAATGTTAAAAAAACATCAAAGAGAGATAAAAACAGACATAAAAATTAGTCATTAACAGTGGTTATTCCATCAGAATCAATAACAGTATTGACAATATTTGATTTTTTACAATCAATACTATTCGTTTATTTGGATGTAACCTCCCAAGAACAAGCGTAGACGCGTTTCGGTGGTACCCAAGCTGCATAAGACCACCTTCTTCAGGACAACGTATATAAGACCCCTCTTTCTTATGCACAACCTGTTTTAAAATATAAATCAAGTATAAACAGCACTGTATCATATTGTAGAAATACAGTTGTTTTATTCTTTTTTTACTTCGTTTACTAACATAATGGTTACAAAGTCTAATAATTTTGATGTTGTTTTAATATGCGTAACTATACAACCCATGTTGTCCCATTTCAGACTGTGAAGTAAAACCATCTTTCATTCATCCATTCATCCATTTTATTCCTAATTTTTTTTATTTTTTTTATTTTTTTCAGCTCACCTCTAGTATTAAGGTGACATTCACTTAGGTGAGCCGTTCCTGCAAATCGGCCTTATTGATAGGAACACCTAAGAATCGATAATAAATGAACATTATCTTTTTAGGAGGTGCCAAGAGAGTAACTGTATTGTTCACCCCTTGTGAGTTAACCTTAACCATATCTTGATTAACCTTATCCTTACTCTTTTCAGGTGTCTTTAATCTTGCCCAACTCCTCTCAAAGATGCATGAGTGGGATAATAGTTAAAAAGCAAACAGGTACCGCTGAACGGTCGGTCCTACGGTAGCAAAACAAGCATCAGAGAGTAACATATTAGTGTTAACTAACTTCATAATGTCTCTCGTAGTTTTAAAAAAAAACTTATTTTTAGGTATTTATTAAAAACCAACCTTCTATTCGGTGGTTATCAGGGATTTGTATTCTTGCCCAGCTCCACCCGAAAAGGCGTGAGGGGGTACGGATTAAGCGCAAAAAGAGGTACCGCTAAGTAGTCAGTCCTACACGTAATTCTGACCTGAAATAGCCAAACAAGAATGGAAACAAGGACATATTAGTGTGTCCTACATTTGTAACACCTCCAGCTGTTAAGCAGTCGAATTGTCCCAACCAACCCGATTAGTGGTTCCCTAAGATTTTTTTGTAAAGGAGACCCACCATCTACTCAGTGGTTGAATGCTCTCATTCGATTATAACGGGCAATCGTCATGGCCCCGGATTTCAAACCATCCCCTGTTTAAGGCTGACATCCAAATGTCTGCTTATTCTGGCCCCTATTTACTACTAAAAAAAGGGAATGTCTACCAACCTTATATTCGGCAGAAAGAGGCACTGGCTTGAAATTCATACGCTTTGATAAAATCGGTTCTTCACGAAATTAAGGCTCAGTGTATCCCCTATTTAGGAAAATAATATATATACGTTGTATGAATGCGACTAATATCCTACTATTGTTCAAAATTAACATTTATTTAAATGAGAGAACGGTAACCTCCACCCCGCAATTTTTTAGGCGTTTGGGACCCACTCCTTACCGCTATCCAAATTTGTCTTTTCGCCGACAAACTCCGCGTCTCGGTAGGCGCTGAAAGGTTTGGAGACTCTGAGTCGTCGCCTCAAATACGTGTATTGGAGCGTTACATAACGTCATGACGTAATTTGTAAGCGCCCGTTCGGCCCTTTGAGTCATAGTTACTCATCAGCGCCATATTGAAGAGGTGCCGAATTGTTTCTATTTCCGATCGCCGACCCTCTATTTTCAATAGATTTCTATAATCCTCCTTCAAAAACGTGGAGGTTGCATTATGCTAGAATGTTAATGGGATCGGTACGTTACCCTGATGTATTATTAGTATAGGTCTGTAAAACATAGACATCGCATTATTATTAGAACGGACCTAGATTGTTAATAGGATAGGTACATAGACATGGTGTATTTCGCCCAGGTACCAAAAGCGTTCTTGGTGATGAGTATACTATTGCTCACCAGTCCTATTATTAATTATTAAATCAACTATATAGTAAAGAACCATAATTGATTCCTCAACTAACGTCAAGTAGCCTGAATTATTCACCTGAGGAGCTTCATCCAATCCTCCTTGCTATTTAAGCCTTGCCTCACTGTCTTTAGTGTTGAGATGTACCACTGTTCTCTATTGCGCCTTTTTAGTTCAAGGTCCCCCCCTCTTTTGCTTCCATATATTCGTTCTAATATGAACCATCTAATGTCCATACAGTTGTGTCCAGTAGATTTAAAGTGTTCTACCAACGGTGCATTTTCTTTATTATTCTTAATGGCTGATTTATGTTCACTGACACGAACTCTAAGCTCTAGCGGTCTCCCCTACGTAGCCGAGACCGCATGGGCAAATTAATAGATAAACAATATTTCGAGTTCTACAGTTAATTAGTTCCTTAGGGGTAACAGTGTAGCCATTATGTGTAATGCTCTTCTGCGTAATGCACATGGGACAAACAGCACAACTTCCACATTTATTATTGCCTACTGCTTTAGGCCCCATAAGGGTTCTCTGATTCATGGTATCTTTTTCCCTATAGGTATGGACTAAGGCCTTACGGAGATTATCATTCTTTTTAAATGCGAACAAAGGTCTATTCAGTTTTTCTACCTCATTGTCATTTAATATGTTCCAGTTGGAATTTATTATATTCTTGATTTGGTTACTTATCTCAGAGTACTGACTGACAAAAACAATCCTATCTTTTGAGGAATTTTTCTGTTTCTTTTGTCTAACATTAGTAAACATACTCTCTCGATTGTAGAATCTGGCCCTTTTGAACGAGTGATTCACCAATTTCTTGGGGTATCCCCGGTCTTTCAATTTTGCTTTTAACATTTCTGAGTGTTTGTAAAAGTCCTTAAGGGATGAACAGTTCCTCCGTAATCGGAGGAACTGTCCAAACGGAATATTGTCCTTCTGGGACTTTGGGTGGCTGCTGGAATAGTGGAGTAAGGTGTTTTTATCCGTTGGCTTCCTAAATAATTCCACTTCCAGATTACTTCCAACATTTTTTATAGTGAGGTCCAAAAAGTTTATGCACTCTCGACTAGACTGTGCTGTAAATTTTAGGTTGGGATCCCCTAAGTTTAACCATTCCAGAAATTCTTCTAAGGTTTCATCAGGACCATCCCATATGAATATGAAATCGTCAATAAAACGATACCACTTAGAGATATTTTCTGAAAAGGGGGCTGCTTCGTTGTATATGTGCCTTTCCTCAAACTCCCCAATGTAAAGGCAAGCCAGACTAGGAGCACAGGTTGCTCCCAAGCTGGTGCCCTTACGTTGGAGGTATAAGTCCTCCTTAAATAAGAACATATTGTTCTTAAGGACCAAGGTCACACATTCAACTATAAAATCCTTGTTGGCTCCCCTCGTATTTTCTTCATTCAAAGCTCTTTGTATCACTCGGATGGTATCACCCTGAGGGATGTTCGTATAAAGACTTTCTATGTCCAATGTGACCAGTATCTGAGAGTTAGAATTAAATGCTTGTCCTTCAATTAAGGAGATCATATGGGCCGAGTCTTTAATATATGATCTTTGTTCAATTACTAGAGGTTTTAAGAAGCTAACAGCATATTGACTTAGGGGTTCGAGAAAAGATCCGATACAACTCACAATGGGTCTGAGGGGTGGATCCTACCCATGTTTGTGTATCTTTGGGAGTCCGTAAATAGCAGGAATACGAGCCTTGTCACTAATTAAAAACCTATATTCTTCATCCCCTATCCATTCGTTGGACTTTGCCTCTTCTAGGAGTCTTGTAACTGTATGTTTCAAGGTATCCATGTTTTTCATAGGGACCTGTTTATAATGAGTCTCTTCATTGAGGAGCTTCATTACCCTACTCTCATAGTCTTCAGTCTGAAGACCACAACCTTCCCGCCTTTATCGGCCGGTTTAATTGTGATACTCCGATCATTTTTAAGGAGAGAATTGCATTTCTGTGTTCCCTATGTAAATTCTGTACATCTGGTCGTGATTCCTCCACTGCTTTACGTACCTTGCATTCCACTACTCTCTCAAAAGTGTCAATATTTTTGCTAACTTGTTGGATATTGGGTGTGAATGTTGATTTGGTCTTCAGGCCTGAGATGTTCTCCTATAATGTATAGGTTTTATCTTTTAAAAGTCTTGTAATCTGATCTTTCTAAAGAAAGCCTTTAGATCTTTTTCTAGTATGTACTTATTGATTCTAGAAGTGGGCGCAAAACTAAACCCTCTTTCTAAAACCTCCCTTTCCCGTTTGTTAAGGTCTTTCCTTGAGAGATTGATTATTGGGAATTTCCCTATCTCCAGTACTTCTGGTTGCGTGTTTTGAGGTATTCTTGTTGTGGGGGATTCCTCATGTATTGCCTCCTGCTCTGATTGAAGTTGTTTCTCTGACCCCTTCTTGGGTGTTGATCTAAAAAAGTTTCATGATCTTGTTTATTAAAATGGCTTCCTTGTTCAGATCTAGAAGTGCTCTCTTCCTCGCTGCTTGAGCCTGATGTGTCTGAGAAGGTAATTTGTTTTCTACCTCCTCTTGAGTATCTTGGTCTTTGTTGATAAGGGTGCTCACCTATTGATTCCCCCTTTTGTTGATAATAATCTTGATTAAGATATGGGTATGCCAATTCTGTGCTGAATTTGTTGATGTCCTTCCTTAACTTAATTGTTTTTTTATCAATCAAATAGTCTTTATATCCATTGACCTCCAAATTTATTTCTTCTAGTTTTCTTTTTGCCTCCTCTAGTGCAGGACTATCCTTCATGCTTATCTCTAATTTTTCAATTTCTGCCTTCTCTAGTACAATAATTTCTTGTGCAGTCTCTATTATAAGTAGGATCCAGTCCCTACTGCACCGGTTCGCAATTTGTGTCCAAGCTTCAAAAATACTTTGTGTTCAATAAAGAGACCTGGTTTATTTTTTATTTGGAGACCAATTGGGATCACCCCTGATTTGAGGTATTCAATTAGAAATTCCGCATGGAGCTCCGTTCTTATCAACTTCTTTTTAAAATTTTAAATTTTTCCCCATTTTTCACTATTGCTAGAAATAACAGTAAGTTTATTCCCATCTCTAATATTCATATTAATTATTTTATTATACTGGTCCTCAGTAAACCCGAACGTCTTAAATCCGTCAATTACGGGGTTCCGATGTCTGTGCTCTACTACCGGAAACACTCCTTTCTTAGTTCTTATGTTAAATGCATCAACCGACGTCACAATACGAAACTCTCCAACCAAAGGTTGTGCTGAAAGTATGAAAATACGAGAACGACCCCTTTATAGCCAAGAGCTAGGGTACTATAATCAGTATTCAAAAAAACAACTACTCTTGGCAATTGTCTAAAAGATCTATATGTGCACTACTTTTGCAAACAATCAAACCATGATACTTCACCAGTACTGAAGAGGAAAAAAACCAAGGGAATGTATATATATATATATATCTTTAATTAATTAAAACATCATCAGAATGTACATTGCATAATTCTCAGTGATAAAAAACAATATATCAGACAGTAATTACAAAAATGTTAAAAAACATCAAAGAGAGATAAAAACAGATATAAAAATTAGTCATTAACAGTGGTTATTCCATCAGAATCAATAACAGTATTGACAATATTTGATTTTTACAATCAATACTATTTGTTCATTGGATGTAACCACCTAAGAACAAGCGTCAACGCGTTTCGGTGGTACCCAAGCTGCATAAGACCACCTTCTTCAGGACAACGTATATAATACCCCTATTTCTTATGCACAACCTGTTTTAAAATATAAATTGAGTATAAACTGCACTGTATCATATTGTAGAAATACAGCTGTTTTATTCTTTTTTTACTTTGTTTACTAACATAACGGTTACAAAGTCTAATAATTCTGATGTTGTTTTAATATGCGTAACCACACAACCCATGTTGTCCCATTTCAGACTGTGAAGTAAAACCATCTTTCATTCATCCATTTTATTCCTAATTTTGTTTCTTTTTAATTTTTAACTCACCTCTAGTATTAAGACTTTGTAACCGTTATGTTAGTAAACGAAGTAAAAAAGAATAAAACAACTGTATTTCTACAATATGATACAGTGCAGTTTATACTCGATTTATATTTTAAAACAGGTTGTGCATAAGAAAGAGGGGTATTATATACGTTGTCCTGAAGAAGGTGGTCTTATGCAGCTTGGGTACCACCGAAACGCGTCGACGCTTGTCCTTGGGAGGTTACATCCAATGAACGAATAGTATTGATTGTAAAAATCAAATATTGTCAATACTGTTATTGATTCTGATGGAATAACCACTGTTAATGACTTAATTTTTATGTCTGTTTTTATCTCTCTTTGATGTTTTTTTAACATTTTTGTAATTACTGTCTGATATATTGTTTTTTATTACTGAGAATTATGCAATGTACATTCTGATGATGTTTTAATTAATTAAAGATATATATATATACATTCCCTTGGTTTTTTTCCTCTTCAGTACTGGTGAAGTATCATGGTTTTAATGTTTGCAAAAGTAGTGCACATATAGATCTTTTAGACAATTGCCAAGAGTAGTTGTTTTTTTGAATACTGATTATAGTACCCTAGCTCTTGGCTATAAAGGGGTCGCTCTCGTATTTTTATACTTTCAGCACAACCTTTGGTTGGAGAGTTCCGTATTGTGATGTCGGTTGATGCATTTAACATAAGACCTAAGAAAGGAGTGTTTCCGGTAGTAGAGTACAGACATCGGAACCCCGTAATGGACGGATTTAAGACGTTCGGGTTTACTGAGGACCAGTATAATAAAGTAATTAATATGAATACTAGAGATGGGAATAAACTTACTGTTATTTCTAGCAATAGTGAAAAATGGGGAAAAATTTTACATTTAAAAAAGAAGTTGATAAGAACGGAGCTCCATGCTGAATTTCTAATTGAATACCTCAAATCAGGGGTGATCCCAATTGGTCTCCAAATAAAAAATGAACCAGGTCTCTTTATTGAACACAAAAAAAATTTGGAAACTTGGACACAAATTGCCAACCGGTGCAGTAGGGACTGGATCCTACTTATAATAGAGACTGCACAAGAAATTATTGTACTAGAGAAGGCAGAAATTGAAAAATTAGAGATAAGCATGAAGATAGTCCTGCACTAGAGGAGGCAAAAAGAAAACTAGAAGATATAAATTTGGAGGTCAATGGATATAAAGACTATTTGATTAATAAATAAACAATTAAGTTGAGGAAGGACATCAACAAATTCACCACAGAATTGGCATACCCATATCTTAATCAAGATTATTATCAACAAAGAGGGAACCAATAGGTGAATGCCCTTATCAACAAAGGCCAAGATACTCAAGAGGAGGTAGAAAACAAATTACCTTCTCAGACACATCAGGCTCAAGCAGCGAGGAAGAGAGCACTTCTAGGTCTGAACAAGGAAGCCATTTTAATAAACAAGATCATGAAACTTTTAGATCAACACCCAAGAAGGGGTCAGAGAAACAACTTCAATCAGAGCAGGGGGCAATACATGAGGAATCCCCCACAACAAGAATACCTCAAAACACACAACCAGAAGTACTGGAGATAGGGAAATTCCCAATAATCAATCTCTCAAGGAAAGACCTTAACAAATGGGAAAGGGAGGTTTTAGAAAGAGGGTTTAGTTTTGGCCCACTTCTAGAATCAATAAGTACATACTAGAAAAAGATCTAAAAGCTTTCTTTAGAAAGATCAGATTACAAGACTTTTTCAAAGATAAAACCTATACATTAAAGGAGAACATCTCAGGCCTGAAGACCAAATCAACATTCACACCCACTATCCAACAAGTTAGCAAAAATATTGACACTTTTGAGAGAGTAGTGGAATGCAAGGTACGTAAAGCAGTGGAGGAATCACGACCAGATGTACAGAATTTACATAGGGAACACAGAAATGCAATTCTCTCCTTAAAAAATGATCGGAGTATCACAATTAAACCGTCCGATAAAGGCGGGGGGGTTGTGGTCTTCGATACTGATGACTATGAGAGTAGGGTAATGAAGCTCCTCAATGAAGAGACTCATTATAAATAGGTCCCTATGAAAAACATGGATACCTTGAAACATACAGTTACAAGACTCCTAGAAGAGGCAAAGACCAACGAATGGATAAGGGATGAAGAATATAGGTTTTTAATTAGTGACAAGGCTCGTATTCCTGCTATTTACGGACTCCCAAAGATACACAAACATGAGTCGGATCCACCCCTCAGACCCACTGTGAGTTGTATCGGATCTCTTCTCGATCCCCTAAGTCAATATGCTGATAGCTTCTTAAAACCTCTAGTAATTGAACAAAGAACATATATTAAAGACTCAGCCCATATGATCTCCTTAATTGAAGGACAAGCGTTTAATTCTAACTCTCAGATATTGGTCACATTGGACATAGAAAGTCTTTATACGAACATCCCTCAGGATGATACCATCCGAGTGATACAAAGAGCTTTGAATGAAGAAAATACGAGGGGCGCCAACAAGGATTTTATAGTTGAATGTGTGACCTTGGTCCTTAAGAACAAAATCTTCTTATTTGAGGAGGACTTATACCTCCAACGTAAGGGCACCAGCATGGGAGCGACCTGTGCTCCTAGTCTGGTTTGCCTTTACGTTGGGGAGTTTGAGAAAAGGCTCATATACAACGAAGCAGCCCCCTTTTCAGAAAATATCTCTAAATGGTATCGTTTTATTGACGATATCATATGGGATGGTCCTGATGAAACCTTAGAAGAATTTCTGGAATGGTTAAACTTAGGGGATCCCAACCTAAAATTTACAGCACAGTCTAGTTGAGAGTGCGTAAACTTTTTGGACCTCACTATAAAAAATGTTGGAAGTAATCTGGAAGTGGAATTATTTAGGAAGCCAACGGATAAAAACACCTTACTCTACTATTCCAGCTACCACCCAAAGTCCCAGAAGGACAATATTCCGTTTGGACAGTTCCTCCGATTACGGAGGAACTGTTCATCCCTTGAGGACTTTTACAAACACTCAGAAATGTTAAAAGCAATATTGAAAGACCGGGGATACCCCAAAAAATTGGTGAATCACTCATTCAAAAGGGCCAGATTCTACCATCGAGAGAGTATGTTTACTAATGTTAGACAAAAGAAAGAGAAAAATTCCTCAAAAGATAGTATTGTTTTTGTCAGTCAGTACTCTGAGATAAGTAACCAAATCAAGAATATAATAAATTCCAACTGGAACATATTAAATGACAATGAGGTAGAAAAACTGAATAGACCTTTGTTCGCATTTAAAAAGAATGATAATCTCCGTAAGGCCTTAGTCCATACCTATAGGGAAAAAGATACCATGAATCAGAGAACCCTGATGGGGCCTAAAGCAGTAGGCAATAATAAATGTGGAAGTTGTGCTTTTTGTCCCATGTGCATTACGGAGAAGAGGATTACACATAATGGCTACACTGTTACCCCTAAGGAACTAAATAACTGTAGAACTGGAAATATTGTTCATCTATTAATTTGCCCATGCGGTCTCGGCTACGTAGGGGAGACCGCTAGAGAACTTAGAGTTCGGGTCAGTGAACATAAATCAGCCATTAAGAATAATAAAGAAAATGCACCGTTGGTAGAACACTTTAAATCTACTGGACACAACTGTATGGACATTAGATGGTTCATATTAGACCGAATATATGGAAGCAAAAGAGGGGGGGACCTTGAACTAAAAAGGCGCAATAGAGAACAGTGGTACATCTCAACACTAAACACAGTGAGGCAAGGCTTAAATAGCAAGGAGAATTGGATGAAGCTCCTCAGTTGAATATTTCAGGCTACTTGACGTTAGTTGAGGAATCAATTATGGTTCTTTACTATATAGTTGATTTAATCGACCTGTGTAGTATAATTAATAATAGGACTGGTGAGCAATAGTATACTCATCACCAAGAACGCTTTTGGTACCTGGGCGAAATACACCATGTCTATGTACCTATCCTATTAACAATCTAGGACCGTTCTAATAATAATGCGATGTCTATGTTTTATAGACCTATACTAATAATACATCAGGGTAACGTACCGATCCCATTAACATTCTAGCATAATGCAACCTCCACGTTTTTTTGAAGGAGGATTATAGAATCTATTGAAAATAGAGGGTCGGCGATCGGAAATCGAAACAATACGGCGCCTCTTCAATATGGCGCTGATGAGTAACTATGACTCAAAGGGCCGAACGGGTGCTTACAAATTACGTCATGACGTTATGTAACGCTCCAATACACGTATTTGAGGTGACGACTCAGAGTCTCCAAACCTTTCAGCGCCTACCGAGATATGGAGTTTTTCGGCGAAAAGACAAATTTGGATAGAAGAAAGGAATGGATCCCAAACACCTAAAATATTGCGGGGTGGAGGTTACCGTTCTCTTATTTAAATAAATGTTAATTTTAAACAATAGTAGGATATTAGTCGCATTCATACACCGTATATATATTATTTTCCTAAATAGGGGATACACTGAGCCTTAATTTCGTGAAGAACCGATTTTATTAAAGCGTATGAATTTCAAGCCAGTGCCTCTTTCTGCCGAATACAAGGTTGGTAGACATTCCCTTTTTTTAGTAGTAAATAGGGGCCAGAATAAGCAAACATTTGGTTGTCAGCCTTAAACAGGGGATATTTTGAAATCCGGGGCCATGACAATTGCCCGTTATAATCGAATGAGAGCATTCAACCACTGAGTAGATGGTGGGTCTCCTTTACAAAAAGATCTTAGGGAACCACTAATCGGGTTGGTTGGGACAATTCGACTGCTTAACAGCTGGAGGTATTACGAATGTAGGACACACTAATATGTCCTTGTTTCCATTCTTGTTTGGCTATTTCAGGTCAGAATTACGTGTAGGACCGACTACTTAGCGGTACCTCTTTTAGCGCTTAATCCGTACCCCCCTCACGCCTTTTCGGGTGGAGCTGGGCAAGAATACAAATCCCCGATAACCACCGAATAGAAGGTTGGTTTTTAATAAATACCTAATTTTTTTAATTTTTTTAAAACTACGATAGACATTATGAAGTTAGTTAACACTTATATGTTACTCTCTCATGCTTGTTTTGCTACCGTAGGACCGACCGTTCAGCGGTACCTGTTTGCTTTTCTAACTATTATCCCACTCATGCATCTTTGAGAGGAGTTGGGCAAGATTAAAGACACCTGAAAAGAGTAAGGATAAGGTTAATCTAGACATGGTTAAGGTTAACTCACAAGGGGTGAACAATACAGTTAATATCTTGGCACCTCCTAAAAAGATAATGTTAATTTATTATCGATTCTTAGGTGTTCCTATCAATAAGGCCGATTTGCAACAACGGCTCACCTAAGTGAATGTCACCTTAATATTAGAGGTGAGTTAAAATTAAAAAAAAAATTAAACATTTTAAGAATAGAATGGATGAATGAAAGATGGTT
The DNA here is from genome assembly GCA_963921515.1 of Calotriton arnoldi. Lineage (NCBI taxonomy): Eukaryota > Metazoa > Chordata > Amphibia > Caudata > Salamandridae > Calotriton > Calotriton arnoldi. The sequence continues at coordinate 66,078 of CAWUFW010021165.1, forward strand.
TTACTTCACAGTCTGAAAAGGGATAACATGGGTTGTGTGGTTACGCATATTAAAACAACATCAGAATTATTAGACTTTGTAACCGTTATGTTAGTAAACGAAGTAAAAAAGAATAAAACAACTGTATTTCTACAATATGATACAGTGCAGTTTATACTCGATTTATATTTTAAAACAGGTTGTGCATAAGAAAGAGGGTATTACATACGTTGTCCTGAAGAAGGTGGTCTTATGCAGCTTAGGTACCACCGAAACTCGTCAACGCTTGTCCTTGGAAGGTTACATCCAATGAACGATTAGTATTGATTGTAAAAAATCAAATATTGTCAATACTGTTATTGATTCTGATGGAATAACCACTGTTAATGACTAATTTTTACGTCTGTTTTTATCTCTCTTTGATGTTTTTTTAACATTTTTGTAATTACTGTCTGATATATTGTTTTTTATTACTGAGAATTATGCAATGTACATTCTGATGATGTTTTAATTAATTAAAGATATATATATATATACATTCCCTTGTTTTTTTTCCTCTTCAGTACTTGTGAAGTATCATGGTTTGATTGTTTGCAAAAGTAGTGCATATATAGATCTTTTAGACAATTGCCAAGAGTAGTTGTTTTTTTGAATACTGATTATAGTACCCTAGCTCTTGGCTATAAAGGGGTCGCTCTCATATTTTTATGTGTAAATAATACTATAACATCATCAGCAAACTTAAAGAAGTCATTTAAACAATACATTTGGCAGACAGACAATACATACTTTAATGCTTGGATCTGTTGCCAAAACTCAAAACCATCGACCACAACATTTACCACTTTCACCTTTAAAGGTGACTTGCACAGCTCTGCTCTTACAGAGATCATCTTACTCTCTATCAAAGCAATGCATTGCTGTTGTCTCCTTTCAGTTGAAATAGGAGGATATAATTATTTGATTTCCACCTGGCAAGTGACTTTCCCCATTTCGCGTAATGTCCACCTATGTCCCTACGATTTGTGATATGCTGAATTAACCTTGTGCTTTATTCCTACAACAGTGTTAATCACTATCTTGCCAAACTCAACAATAATAATAATATCACTTATAAAGCGCCTGGTTACACCCACTGGTGTGTCCCCGCGCTGAGACTGCTCTTTCAGACAAAAAAGGGTAAAGGAAAGGAAGGAGGCAAAAGGGTCAGGACAATATTCCTGACTTAATTCCAAACAGGGTGTGCAAAGGCAATCCATCACTTTATGTGCAATGATTGCCTGAACCTACATTGCACAAAGCAAAGGTCCTAGTCACCAATCTCAGGCCTCATTATTGGCCTGCCTCCATATGGCTGCTAGCGCTTCTCCATGCCCCAAATCACCTCCTAGTCAAAACCACTGCCGTTCACTGGATAAAAACCTCCCATTGGCTCCCAACCATTAATTTGGTGATTTCCTTCTAATACATATCAAAATCCTTAAAAGAATGTTCACCTATTTAATGTTCCTTGTCGAACATTAAATCATTCATCATAGTTTAACTTGTCCTCCTATTGCTTCCTCCTCTGTGGCCTCTAGAGAGTTTATAACATTTCTGACCATTTTCTGGTGACCCTTGAGAGAAGTGACCACATTATACCAGGCCTGTCTGCTTCCCACTGGCTGCCAGTGGCCAGCCATGCAATTCAAGTGAAGCCTGCATTGTGTACTGTACAGTAAACAAATCGACCAAAATACAGATGTGAATGGAGCAATATGATCCTGCCTTGGGTTTGTGATGTTGCAAGGCATCCCTCCCCTTCGCATGTTGGTGTGCTGGAGAGTGTAGCAGTTGCTTTGGCCGGAGAATGTTGTTATCCTGACAGGGAAATACCAAGTAATGTAGCTGTAAGAACTAGTGTGTTGCTGCCACACCATAGCTGTTTTAAGAAAGTACTAAGAGCTGTGGCTAAAGATATTGGAATTAACCAAAGTTAGATTTTACTTTAACATTTTACCCTTTCATCAAATTTGCCTCCATTTTTACATCATTTTACTTATGGCATTCTAATCCTTTTAACAAATGCGATTTGAACCTTTGAAGTTCTTTGTTTTCATAACTCTATATGCATGTTTGTGGGCTGGGTGTAGGGCAGACCCAGCCAAAGGGCAGCCGAGAGCTGTGTCAGTTTCCCTTTTACGGGTTAGATTGTGGGTGCCTTATAGGACATCAGTCACAGTTAACATCAAGCCTGGGAGCTCTCTGCCCACAGATCAATAATAATCCATTTAAAATTACAAATTACTGTTATAGATAGGGCATAGCTGCAGACCATTGGCGATGAGCTGGATAATAAGGTTTTAAACTGCAATAAATATCATGAAATCAATAAAGACATAAACTGAGAAAGCTAAGGGATGCTTGAGTGCTATTTGAACTGCAGCTGTGTGGCACCGTAATGCTGGGAATCAATCCAACACCAGGGGAGGGAGGAGAGAAGCAGAAGCCATGCCCATTAATTAGCATTGATGGTATCAAGGTAGGATTAACCGTGTAAGGATCGGGAGGCTGAGACATTGTAGGAAACTGGAGCGTCTTGGAACTCTGTGCTGTGCCTTGAGAGGGGGAGGGATCCCTCCATTTGCACAAGCGCTGACAGGCAGCTTTGGTCAAGGTCTCAGCGATGAACAGAAACACATCATGGGGTTAGGAACATCCGGAAGGAGGATGCTTCTGTATCAGGGGATAAAAATAAAGAGGGATTCGAATTAGACGTGGTGCGATTGGGAAAAGGGTACCTGCATCAGGGGTTGATGCTGTTGGAAGGTTGGTCATTAACGGCTGGGAAACACCCAGGGAGAGGAAGCTAGGCATCACACAAAGGGCAGCCACACGACACTTCCAAGTCAGGAAAGACAGGGGTGCTATAAATAGAATCAGCACTTTAACTACAACATCTGGCCATGTTTTGAATGTGGTTGCTATGACTTCTAGTTTCCGTTTTCATTTGACACCCACATTCATGCACCCACACTTTGGTATTTTGTTTGGCCAAACCATTCCCTCAGTATGGGTTTGCTGGGGCTGAACTGCCTTTTCAGAGAAGCCCTCTGGAAAGAGCATCTGCTCATGTGCAAATAGGCAACGGTCACTGTGATGCACTTTGTGAATGTAGTGTCTCTAGAAACCCTTCTGAGGATGCACACTCTGCCACAGCATGACAGATGTTTGGATTTTGGAGGATGCGCTATTTGTTATTGGAAGTCGTCATAGCCTAATGCCTGAACCTGGACGTACAAGTTGGAACTCCTTATAGTTTATTGCACACCTTTTGAACACAGATATGAATGGACCCTGTTGGGTTTGGTGCTTTCAGAACATGTACCTGACACTGCCCCTTTCCTGCTGGCTAGGAAGAAGACTGAGAGCCTTAACTGAAGATCTGTTGACATGCCGTGCTGACCTTGTCTGTGTGGATGCAACAGCCAACGCAAGGAGCCCGGAGAAATGGACAGAGCCTATTGATTCTTCCTTGAATGTTTTTCTACACAGTCCTACCAGAAACGCAAAGAAGGCTGCCAATTAACAACTGCTACAAACGCAAGTGAACTGATTGATGACTCTGCCTGTGACGCACATACTTTCAATATTCAGGTTTTTTGTTTGACCCTGCCTGTGTTGCAGGGCACTCGGTTTACTTGGCAGACAGCTGGATAGACACTTGTGTGGTCTAAAGTAAAGCCTTTGTGCATTTGGGACAGACTGTAGTCTGCTTTCCTTCTTGATCGAGGTTTATCCACCTTAGGTGAGGAGCTACTCATCTGGACCTTCTGGAGCACGCAGGTAGTGAGAAATTGCCATCTTAGAAGAACAACACCTCTAAACTTAAACCATGAAAGTAGGCTTTCATCCCATGTCCTGGTAACTCACTTTTTTCTTGTACTCTTTATCCTTGTCTCCATGAACAGCCTGGTTTTACCACTATATTGTGTGGATTCTTTCATCTTGACTAGGGCCTTTCTCCTGCTGGCACTGTGATTGAGACACTATTTTTCTTTCTAGCTAGTGCAGTCATCTTTGTTGCTTCTTCCCTCACATCCCCCCTCTTCTTTGTGTTGCTTCTTCCCTCCCACTCTCACCCCTGCTGTCCATGTTGATTCTTAGTTACCTGCGTTGCTTCTTCCTTCCCATCCCCCAACCTCCAGTTGTCCGTATTGCTTCTTCCATGCCACCCACCACTCTCCCATTATCCGTTTTTCCTTTTACCTCCCACCTTCTACCCTCCCTTTGTCTGTGTTGCCTCTTTCCGCCAACCCTCCACCCTTCCGTTGCCTGAGGGACTCCCATTCCAACATCATAGCACTTTCTTTAATAACTTTTAGCCATACTGCACAGCGGCCACGCTGCTGTACAACATAGATAATAGACATTGGCAAAGCCACTAGATCTCGCATAGGCAAGACCTATTGGCTTTGCCATGTCTTGTTTTATGTGTACTTTTTATTATTTGATTTTCATTTGTACTGAAAGTATAATGACACATTCTGAGATATAATTAAAGTGATTTGAACTCACAACTCTTGCTGGACCATTCCATCTTATTGCAATTATGGTAATTATTTTGTACTGCATCTTTTTTTGCACAGCACCACTTCCCTTGAGCTAATCCTTAATTGTTCGACCAAATTGACTCAGAGAAAATCACACTTAGCAGGCTAACGTTACATCACAAACAGAATACCTTGTCCTAGTTATTCTGAAGCACCAGCATTCACTCCTTTGATAGTACTTGGTTGTTACTGCAACTACACTAAAGAGATGAATCAACCAATTATGAACAATTGAGTAGGCCTACTTGGAAATGTTTTTATCTCATCCAACGATCTGAAGTGTTGTGGGTTGGGAATATATTTATCTAACGGGTAGTAGCAAAAACAGTCTGAGACCTGTATGAAATTGAGGGGCATATTAGCAAGACCGGAAACTGCCGCTAAAGCGGCGATAATGGGCTTGATAATATGCGTTATAAAATTCCAATAGAAGCCCAGGTTAGATGTGCAGGACATCTAACTTGGGCTTCTATTAGTAACTTCTATAACGCATTAGCAAGCCCATTATCGCTCGTTTTAGCGACAGTTCACTGCCGCTAAACGGCGATAATTTTATCGCCGGTCTTGCTAATATGCCCCTAGGTTATTAATTGGGATGGGTGACTTTTTCTTACTATTTATTAAAAATCTCAGTTTACCATTAAGTTGAGTCTTTAATAATGTTCACAAATAGTCATTTAATTATCTCTCTTTCTGGCCCCTACCCTTGAGTAGTAGAAATAATATTTAATATTGCTTCCCAGTTTTTCTCGATTGGCCAGCAATGGGCTATGAAAGAAATGAACAGTCACAGTTAAAAGGAAAGTGGTATATGATTTCCAGATGGTACTCCAGATTTCATATGATTGCAGAAAGAGAGAGGCCTTGAAAGCTAACCAGAGAACTTTTAGAATTAATTGGCCAGCCTTCCTACAGCTAAAATAGCTTTTGGGTGCTAGTCACTGAAAATAAATGTTAACTTTAAATTTCTGCATGTCCTACTTTTAAATACCATGAACTCTACCTTGTGGTCTACATGGGTTATATAGGAGTGACTTATTAATATTTAAACTAAAGGTATTTGCCTGTCAAAAATGGTTTATTTTGATGCAGTGCATGGTTACAGTCAGACTACATGGTAGGCTTGAAGCCATGCTTGCACTGTCAATATAGTGGATGGAGAAATAGGTGCTGCAGTCCACTAGTGCATTTTGTTCTGCATACTAGGAACTTATAGGCAAGTTAAATATACCAATTAGGAGTAAGTCAATTTGATCATGTTTGGAGGTTGAGCAGAGGCACTTTACTACTGGTTAGCAGGAATAAAGTGCACAGAGTTCTAAAGCCAGTAAAACAGATAGAGCAAAAATCTGAGGGGGCCTTAACGCCAAAGATGGTAATTTCCTACAAGACCTGTCTATATTTCATAAGTGCTTAATCTCAGCTAGTTGACACTGCATTAGCTTTTCCAGCATATATATAACAATTGGAACAAAACAGAGAAGTTTAGCATGGCCTCTGCACAATGATGAAACACAAGTTCATGATACAGTACATTCTCTTCTACCCCCCTCCAATCACACATTGACTGTGCTTGCCTTGGATCTTGTACAGTGCTCCTCAGCCTTTTGGCTAGGTTTGCGCTATATAAATACCACATATATATATACACATATACATTCATACATGCAAACATTGGCTAAGATTTACTGGAGGACCTGATTCCAATTGCTGATGGATACTGTAGTTAGTTTGAGGTTGGTGGATGCTGGGAGGCTTTGTGGATGGTGGCCTACGCTAGGAAAATGGGCAAACTAATAAGAGCTGCACTGTAACATGCTACAACAAATGTCCAAAATGCTGTGGAATAACTCACCATAGGTCAGTTACAGCAGCAGGACCCAACTCTGGCACAGCAAGAAGGAGAAAGGGCCAACAGATTTCAGAAGACAACCAATGATGCCCGATTTTGACTGTAGCCTTATTTGGCTCATGATGGGTTAGCACTCTGCCACTGAACCACAGAAATGAACATAACGTGACAATCTATGATTCCCAGGAGAAATTGAGGACTTTTTTTTTTTTTTTTAATTCCCACTGCTCCCCACCCAGTGCCCTACCCTCTTCCTTAACCCCCCTCTCCCACCCATTGGAACCCACCCTTGACTATCAGGCATTATGCCTGTTGGGCCGCCGAAGAGAAGGGGAAACCTCACTAAACTATAACAAATAACAGTGCCCCCTCCTCCCCTCCCCCACCACTCAGCCGATCTCCGGTACCTATGATTACCTAACCACATTTCCTCAATTTCTATTCTTATCTAGGATTATTCCTCAAGATAGTCCACCCTTTTTATACTATCTATCAGGCTATCAGCTTCCTCTATTGTCCGAAAATTGCGCATCTGGTTGTTCCACATAACGCGAAGCATCGCCGGGAATTTCAATTGGGCTTTAGCTCCAAGTTTAAGTAACTCTTCCATCCTTTTACCGAATTCCGACTGCTTCTGGTCTGTTGCACGGCATACATCCGACCTAATAGAAAAAGAGAAGTTCTGAGCTGAATATGGACCATTCCTCAGTGCTACTGTCAGGATGGTTTCTTTGACTGTATATGAGAGAACATTTACGAGTATTTTCCTTGGCTTCTGTCTCTGCATATTCCGCTTAAAGGGGTCCCGATGTATCCGTTGTATTTCATGGTCCAAATCAATGTCGGGCCTGTCTTTCAGGGCAGTCTCTTTTAGTAATTTAACTATGAAGGCTTTGATGTTAGACCCCTCCTCCGCTTCTGGAATATTTAGGACCCTCAAGTTATTCCTCCTTGAGTGATTCTCAATTCTTTCGAGATCTTCCCTGAGTCCAAGATTTTCTTTGGCCAGTGCTCTTAGTCCTTCAGTATTTTTTACTATATCCTTCCTCATCAGCCTGACTTCTTCCTCTAACACACCTGTCCGTGTCTTGGTCCATAATGGAAATAGCTCACCAAAGACCTTCAAGGGATATAAAATCTGTTCAACTCAAAGCACCTCCAGGTGACATAAAGTTCGCCCAATTTAAAGTAGATGGGTGGGGATGACAATAAGCTACACATTTCAACCGGGAATGTAAATGGCCGCAGATCTAAAAATAGACAGAGGCTGGTGACGAAATATCTGGATGATTCCAAAGCCCAGGTTGTTATTTTACAAGAAACCCACCTAACGGCAAGTGAAAGCAGGGTTTTTAAAAAAAAAACTAAGTTGGGTAGAAAGTTATGCTGTATCAGACCAATCAGAATACTGTAAGGGTGTTGCGATACTTATTAGGAGGGGGTCAGGAGTTGAGTTGATTTCTTCTAAAACAGACAGCTGTGGTAGGTGGCTCTTAGCAACTCTCAAGTGTCTTGGTACAGAGTTTGTCTGTGCTGGTTTTTACGGCCCAAACGTGGATGACCCCCCCAATATATTGTGGATTTACAACTGACCCTGGTAGGGGTAACCACCCCCATAATTATAGGGGGTGATTTTAATACTCTATTAGACCCTACGCTCGATAGGTCCACTCGCAGGATGGGATCCCAAGCCCAAGCTCCTAATAGACAGGCCCTTAAACATATGCTACATGAAATGGGGTTGGTTGACACATGGAGATACTAAATGGGGCAAAAGCGAGGTTACCCCTTCCACAGGAAGAAGTATAATCATTTTTCAAGATTGGATTATTTGTTAGTGGATAGTGCCTGGGCTGGGAAATTAAAAGAGGTCCATATATCACCAGGATATATCTCTGATCATGCTGTAGTTAGTGTTACACTAATGGGAATCAGAGCAGGTCACAATGCGAGATGGACACTGAAAAGATCCATCTCATTAGACCCAGACGTCTCCATCCTTATGAAAAAAACTACTCGGGAGTTCTTCCTGGATAATGCCCACTTGGCCTCCATTGTAGTTATCTGGGATACCTTTAAGGCGTATGCACGAGGCACTTTACAAAGTCAGGTCTCCTATAAGAATAAGATGGATAGAGCTGAGTTGAGAAATTTGGAGGAAAGAATTGGGAAATTAGAAACCAAGCTGCAGCAAACGACAGGGAATACACAGAACAGAGAGGAGATCACAAAACAGCTGGAGGAAGCTAGAGTAAACTATAATATCAACCTAGAGACAAAATGTAGAGAGAGGTGGGCAAAGGGGCGTATGCAACAATTGGAGTATGGTGAGAGGGCCAGAGCCTTGTTAGCATGGAAGTCGAGGGCAGAGAGGGCACAAAACTATATTGGGGAGCTGGTTACCAACTCCCAAGGTGATACCACGAACAAGGAAGAGGAAATCCAGGCTACCTTGGTCTCACTTTTGTCCGAATTGTATGTGGAAGAAGCGTGCCCCGATGAGGAGAGCCTAAAACAATGGTTAAACAGTGTCGGACTCCCCGATCTTACAACAGAGGGCAGGAAGAGTATGGATGCTCCAATTACCGAAGGGGAAATCAGAGAACAGCTTGCGCATATAAGGAATGGAAAGGCAGCAGGTCCAGACTCATTACCGGCTGAGGCATACAAATTAATAATAGATGAAATAGTCCCGGAAAAGAGGTCACTCTTTAACTCAGTCTATAAGGGGGAAGAGCCGATCACGAGCTCATGGAGGGAGGACGTAATTGTCCTGATACTAAAACCCGCAAAGGACCAGAGGAAGGCTGACTCATACCGGCCAATCTCCTTGTTGAATGCAGATTATAAAATGTACACCGCCATTCTGGCAGGGAGATTGGCAAAGGTGGCCCCCCAACTGATACATATGGATCAGAAGGGGTTTGTCCCAAAAAGACAAATCCAAGAACTTACATTGTCATTAATAGGGACTATAGATCTAGCAGTCGAGCACTCGATTCCCTTGGCAGTGATCACCATAGACGCTGCCAAGGCTTTCGATCGGGTCAGCTGGGTATTTCTTTTGGCAGTTCTGAGATCAAAGGGCTTTAGTGCTGGCTTTGTTATGGCACTACAAAGGTTATATGAGTGCCCAATGGCCAAAATCCTCCTAAACGGCTCCCTGATGAAGAGTTTCAATATCTATAGAGGGAGGCAAGGCTGCCCCCTGTTGCCCCTCCTGTTCGATATATATATCGAACCATTGGTGCATATTTTGAGGAAAGACGATCAGATAGCCCCTATAGACCTACTCCCCTTCCCCAGTAAAATAGCTTTATATGCGGACGATTTGATTATCTATACCTCTGACCCGGCACGTATGTTACCTAGGGTGGAACAGCCGACAAAAGAATACGGGGCAGTATCCGGATACTTAGTGAACATCTCTAAGACGGAGGTAATGTAATGGAATGTAGAGAATTGGGGAGGTAGAGTGTGTGAGGAGATAAAATATTTAGGAATTGTTATAGTCAACAAACTTGATGAGATTCCATTGCATAATCTGAAGAGGGTGGCCAAGGAGGTCGATAGGTCATTATCAAGGTGGAAGAACTTACCATTAACGATCTATGGGAGGGTCAACCTAGTAAAAATGCCTATTCTCCCGAAGTTGACATACTTATTCAATTGTATCCCACTTAGATTCCCAAAGGAAGAAATAAACAAAATCCAGGGGAAAATAACTAGTTTCATCTGGGCATCTCGCGGGGTATGGCTTTCTTGGAAAAAGTTAAGATGTCATCTTAAGAAGGGTGGGTTGGCTCTGCCAGACCTCAGTCTCTATTGTATGGCATTCCAATTCAAAAACCTTCGTATGCTTATGGGGGATCCTGATTTTACTACCTGGGGCTCACTATTGGGGGAAATGATTAAAGAACTTGGACCAGTAGCTTTCCTATATAAATTTGGAGCCCAAAAATTCTTTAAAAAAGTTAGGCTAAAAGTTTTAAAAACCGCACAGAATCTTTGGTGTGGAATAAGGAAGATGCTAAACATCGGGTATTATTCAGAATTTGCACCGATTTGGTATTCCCCTGGGACACCGGAATGCTTGAGGGATGGACTAAGTCTTCCATTAAAACAAGCTGGGATATCCAAATGGGGAGACTTGATATCCAAGGAAGGCGTGTTACTCGGGGAGGTGTTGAGCACAAAGACGGGCAATAGACTGCCTAGATTTAGATATATGCAGCTTACATCATGGTTTACAACAGCTTCTAGGGAGACACGTGGGTTATGGGACTTTGAAATCCTCCTTCAAGAAGTTAGCCCGAAATGTAAAGAAGTGACAAAGTGGTATGGGTTTTTCCTGGAGGCAGAGGAAGAGAAATTGGAGGCCCCTTATGCGACCTGGTCAGATGCACTCCAGGAAGAAAACATACAATTTCTTTGGATGGACTCTCTAAAATTATTATATTCCGTAGTCACGCCCGCAAACTTTAAACGTCACCACTTTTTTGTAATTAATAGGCTGTATTGGACCCCTCAAAAAGTGGCTAAGTTCGTGATACAGCCAGTACCCGGATGTAAGAGATGTAACCTCCCAGGTATCATAGGGAAAAACCATCTAGAAATGTGAGGTGAATGCTCAGAATATTAATACTATGTATGCAGGTTAGCTGAAGAATGGTAAAGATGAGATTTCTACCATCGGGGTGCCTAACAAAAGCTACTAGTAGAACAGTTGTTACTAAGGGTGGCATACAGGAGTTGAAAAGCCAGTGGAAAATATGGAGCCCTTGATCCTTCTGATGCTGGACCTCCTCCTGCATTCATACAGTCTAAAATGCCTGATTCCTGAAACCAGGTGATAATATGAGGGAATGTGGTAGGAATGTCTCTGCCACAATGATATCTGTAGGGAAAGCCTGGCCTTCCCTATTCTCCCATTTGGTTTCTGGTTCAAGCATTCTGCTTTGAAAACAAGTTGAAATGACTTTAAAAGTTATTTGCTATGTAAATCATTCTGTAGGTCTACAAGCCCACTACATATCCCTAGAGCAAGCAAAGTTGGAGAGGCTCCATTGTTAGCACACAAAAAATGAAATCTAACAAATGTGGAATATGATCTAATATCTACTGCATCTCCTGCCTTCGCAAAAAAGAACCACAATAAAGGAATTAAATGGCAATTCCACAGATTTTATTGAGAAAGTAGCGAAAACAAATGAGAACCTGTGGAAGATTTCCTCAAAGGCATCCGACACTACACCTGTGGCATGGCAGCCACCTCAGGTCGAACCAAGCATCTCCAGTAAGTCAGAAGGGATGTCCATTTCTTTCTCAAATGCTTCTGCTAGAGGGAGTGAGAAGGAGAATGATTAGAGCAGAGTGTTGTTATAGGAGTAATTTCAGATGTCGTTATTAAATTGCCTTCTCGTCAAGTCTGACAAAAGCCGCGTCCCCGACAAGAAACGTGACTGTATCTTGATTTAACCATGGTGAATTCGAAGGTGAGGAATCAACATGTTCTGAGGATGAACAAGGGAGTCAGGAACAAATGCTTTCCATGATAAATTGATTACTATTCAGTGAGAGAAGGCAAAATGTAATCAGATGGGTGTGACCAATGGTCAAGTTCATTCGGATCCATCACCCACTTATGGAGTTGACTACCAGAGTTTCTGAATTTAGAATATAGTTGAAGAGGCAGAAAATGTGCCACCTCAAACAGTGGTCACTTCTGAACTGTGTACGTGGCACATCTATGGTGTAAATGCCATGTTGGATGACTTAAACAATTGGCAAAGTAGGAATATCTATAAAATGTTTGGCATTTAAGGTGGGGTGGATTAAATCTGAAGTTTAATAAGAATATCTCTCCAAAGCTTTTGCAATTTGTCAATGTGAAGTTTCAGATACAAAGTGCTCAACACTTTCCATTTTGACAAGACCCTATTGAACCTTGACGGTTTTTTGAGTAGTGAGAGAGAAAACAAAAATCTAAGTTTGGAGTTCGAATAAAGAATCGGTTGAAGAAAATGGAGTTTATGGCTAAAGGCATGAGAATAGCTCTTTGGGCTATGAAAGAAATGAACAGTCACAGTTAAAAGGAAAGTGGTATATGATTTCCAGATGGTACTCCAGATTTCATATGATTGCAGAAAGAGAGAGGCCTTGAAAGCTAACCAGAGAACTTTTAGAATTAATGGCTTTCTGGTGTAGGCTGTCAAGTCATGGGGTGTTTTGGCAGGAAGGGTGGTTTCAGCTGTTCTGAAACAAAGAGATGCAAATGACTAATTAAAGGCCATTGGGTAATTGCTCAATTGTAGCTTGTAGGGAAGAGTTAAATCCTCTGTTAATTCCGTTGTCCAAACTCTAAGGACCCTCACCTGTACTTTGATTATTCAGTCAAGCTGGCACTTCAGGAGAGTAGTTCATGGTGGATTTCAACTGCATATTGGACATGGGGAAAGCCACTTCTAATTCTAGACACTCTTTGACAATACACAGAGCGGAGGAAAGGGTTTTATAATTGATTGGGGATTACAAAACCCAAAGGTTAATCCCCATTCTGTGATTTCAGACTTTAAAAAATATATATTTATTGAATCTGTTCACTAAACATGGCGCACGCACCTATTGCAATAAGTATAAATTACAGGGCACATCTTCTGAGCAGAGATGTCCCTGCGGCAGGGGGAGCAGTGACATTTGTCATAAATTCACATGCAGCATCCACCTTCAAAATGTTTTACTCATGGGTGGAGGTTCGTGCTGTATTTCCCAATATTGGAAAATGGGTGGAGTTTGATGCTGTATTTCCAAATACTGGAAATGTAAATACATATAGACAGTGTTTCTATCTTTCACTTTCACTTCGTGCGCCTCACATGGAACCCTTGCCATGGAAGTCATCTGGAAAAGAATGCTAAGTACCTGTCCTGGAGTGATGGTTAATATAAGTGCATAAGCAGGAGGCTTTGCCATATGTAGACCTGATTAAACTAGAACTGGACCTATCATTTATCAGCTAAAAGTGGAGATAAGGAGACTATAAGGTTCAGACTCAATTTTGACAAGATCCCTATTGTATTGACAGGAGGTCCTCAGTTACCTGATGAAAGGGATGCTACTCCTCCCAAATATCTCAGGGAAATTATTTTCAGAGACCTTCATAATTATTTTGTGTTGAATTATGAGGTAGCAAAGCCAGTAGTTCTGGTTTTAACATGTTAACACATGCAAATAGCAGTTGTCCATGCATGTTTATGTGCGTTAGCACATTAAAGCCAGACCTTTTTGCTTTTCCAATGGTTGTTTGCTGGAGTAATTTAAGTAGGCCAAGTTTGGCTTAAATAGACAGTATAAGACAAGAGTAGATGCAAATGGCATTGGATTGCTCTAACAGCTTCTCCTGACGTGGCGCCTGGCTCGGATTATTATGGTGCAACCCTATATGAATAATGAACTCAGCTGTCAGTCACTGACAGGCAAATTGCACCTCTTTTCTCTACTAAACTGCAAACAAAATAGCAATGCACATTCTTTTCTTTTAACCGCGTACACTTTATGACCCTGACGACGCTAATGGAAGAACATCTACGTCTGTAAATGTATTTTCTTTAACCCAGCTCACATCCTTGTTTTAGTGGGTTGATTACAGTAGCTGCATGGACGTGTCTGTGAGTCTTGTGGTGAGATTATCTGCCAACTTCACTAATCACTATAGCAACAGAATAATATAAAGCACTCTCTCTCCAAAGGAAATCATAGGAATGAATAATGCTCACATTTAGAAGTTTAAACCACACAAAAATCATTGAGCAGATTCGTTCATGTATATTTTTCTCACTTTTTAAGAGTGAGTAAAGAGGAGGGCATTTAAGTGTCTGAGATGTGATAAGGTATGGGAGTGCATTGTTGGAGAAATGTAAATCGTATTAGGGAAACGTGGAAGCTATACCTGAGATATATGAGTGCGAGGCTGTGTTATAAAATATCTATTCTTCAATTAAGTAATGTGTAGGTACACTTATACTGATTATATTGCCGATGCGAGCCTTGCCTTTCATTACCCCTATGGCAGCACAAAAAGTTGAATTATTTCTTAAATCAGTGCAACGAGTGGGGGTAGAAAATAAAATCTAAAACCACGAAACGTGCATCCTATAGGCAAAGGCAGTGCCACGAGGTTTATTTAATTAATTATTTATTTATTGGTTTTAAGGCTTTACAAATCACATTTAGTCCCTAAACGGTATCACCATAGTCCACAGAGGCCGTTGTGGAAAGATGGTGTTATCAGAATTGAAATGACTGATCAGTGAGTACATTTTGTTCATTTAGGCCCTGCGGTACAAGGCTATTTTGTGGCTGCAACGTAGCCGATCCCCCAAATCGCAGGGTTTTCGGCCACAACATATGTGTCACAATGTACTTCAGGGGTTGGAAATATCTTTCTGTCTAACAAAACTTTGTGAGCAAATTGGCAAGGATATGGGGCGTGTAATGGAAATACTCAGCTCCTTTGTGAGTGGGTATTCAGTGTGTCAAGGATTTACGACTGAACTTGTTTTGGCTGCTTATTGAGCCGTTACTGAGACCTGAATGCGGGTTGGGACACATTCACAAAGTGGGAGTTGTTCATAAAGGACAGCTTCCACCTATGGGCAGGGATGGATGTCTATGCCCCTGGCAGGCCTCCTCACCTAAATTTGCAACCAGTTGCAACGTCATAAACAGGCTCCTTTATCATGAAAATGAAAGATGCAGGTGTGTTTTTACTGCCTGTGCATATGCAATTCAGGCTGCGACTGATAAGTACATCAGTCACAGGGCAAAATGAAGGAGAGGTTTGCAAGCCAATCTGTGTGCAAAAACTAGTTTGTGACCTGACCTGACCTCATTAAATCTGGCTCCAATTTACATTTTTTTTAAATGTATCTATAGTGCTACCTATCCTACTGGAATGTGAGTGCTTCACATCAAATAACATTTCAAATGAGGAAGTAGAACAGCTACAGCTGCAAACAGGAAAGAGACAATAAAAGAGAGAATGCTTGGAGGGATATAAGAGAGCAATGTTTAAATGTCAGCAGTTAGAGATGTGTGGGTGAGAATATGATAGTATGTGTGAACCAGTCACACAGTGACAAAGGGAATCCTATGAAAATATTAGTGAATAGCTGGTCAATGTGTGTGTATACCTCGCCATTACATAAATCAGAAGCTTTACCCTGTAAATAACAAGCATTGGCATAGCAAATAAGTCTTGCCTTTGGGACCTTATAAATGTTTAGCCATGCAGTATATTCTCCTGGGTGCTGTGCCGCCAGAGATTGAAGAACTATACAATTACTAAGCACTGGGTCATGCAGTCTGATTCAGGAATACATGCTTGCCTCAGGATACATTTATGGACACATTCTAAGGCTTTTTAATGGACAGACAGAAAGACAAGCGCCATGATGCAAGTCAACAGCACTGTAACATTCTGTGTGCGACTGCATCACTAGAGTATTGAACAGTCTATGAAAAAAAGCAGTGATGTACTTTCCAATGGCGAATACGTCACTTCCCTCCTCCCCCAGGCCTCTATTCACCAGGCATCCTTCTCCAAAGTTTTCCATTCAAAACACAGCTCGCACCATCCGTTTACCAGCCAGCCCCCGGATCTGCCCTCTGTGCCAGAATCCCCTGGGTATAGGAGCACTGGACAAAGCAACAATAACGAATGCTGCTTCTGTTTGTCAGGTAGAGGGGAAATAATTAATAAACATGGATCGCATTGGCATAATTTAATCTCCACGCACCTAAAAACAAAACAATTAACCTGGCTTTGCGTAATGTAACTGGCGCTTTTATAAAGCGCTTCAATACCTTTGGGTCAGTCGAGTTCGAGCTCTATAAAAATGCCCCTAAAAATTAATCTGACATTGTATAATGTAACTAGGGCTCATGTAAAACTCTCCAGCACCTTCGGGTCACTCTATTTCACATTATATAATAAACAAGCAAATGCCATGTGTGTTTACAAACTTAAAATGCCAATATCTGAGCGCGAATGCCGTGTGTGTTTACAAACTAAAAATGCCTTCATCTAAGCAAGTTTCTTTGGCTAAAGCTAAAAAAAAATAATTCAGAAAACACGAGCTGAGGCAATCAAACGTTGAGTGTGTTTATAAACTAACAATGCTAACATCTGAGCGTGAATAGCATGTGTGTTTATAAGCTAGAAGCGCTGCTATCTGATCATGTTTTTTGGAGACAAAAAAAGTACATACAGAAAACATGAACTAAGGCAAGCAAATGCTGTGTCAGTTTATAAACTTAAAATGCCTACATCTGGGGTGTGGCTTGGACGGCAGGGTGAATGGCAGCTTGATCTCGTCGCTCCTGCTGCTGCCGGGTGCTAACAGCAGTTTACGAGGTCTGCAAAATGTCCTATAATGCACAAAAGAAGAAGCTGATTTGGAAAACTCCAGCGCTCCCTAAGATCCTACTTGCTGCCAGGTTTGAGGAGTTTACTGGCATTTTTCATCCTTGATCACCGTCTCTCCGATGTGGCTCTGCGCGTCTTAACAAAATGGCAGATGGACCTAATCGGAGTCAGACAAGGACACGCTATGCTCCATACGACAAGTGAGCCTTTTCTACCTATGGTGATCCCACTCCCACCATAATTTCTGCTGAGTCTGAGCTGTTCATGTTCATGTGAGGCATTTTTGGGGACTTTTTGATGCTTAATACCAGCCTAATACCAGCTATGTACCCCCTTTCATTTTGCCTGACTCCAAGATGGCACCTTGCCACAAGGCTTTCCTAGCACCATTGACTTCAATCGCTTGTGACTTTTGTTTAGGGAGGCTCTCCTACTAGAAGTTTATAAAAGTGCATAATACTACTCCTGGTCACACTAAGCTATCTTTCTGGCTCTTACATCTGATTTGTGCTTGTCCTGGTGCTGTCGATAAAAGCAATCTCGGGCTTGTGCTGTGCTGTCGCTAACAGCAATCAATGCGAGCCGCGCTTCATCTATGCTTCATCCTCAATGGTAATCTGTGCTTCTGAGAGCTTGTGAGAGCTCTTGGAGCTATTGTGTGATATGCAGGCACTCCCAGTCTTCTCCCTGGGCCTCTACGATACCTGCTTCC
Organism: Calotriton arnoldi; assembly: GCA_963921515.1. NCBI lineage: Eukaryota > Metazoa > Chordata > Amphibia > Caudata > Salamandridae > Calotriton > Calotriton arnoldi. Next base: position 83,639 of record CAWUFW010021165.1, read on the forward strand.
TCGACAGTCTGATCCCTTTTCTACTCTTCTCAGTGTCTGAGATACTGCACCTACCTCCTTCATCCTCATCTCACTATGACTACTATCTCCCCAACCTACAACCAGACACATGCGGTCCCTAAATCACAGACGTCGACATCTCACACAGTTTTGGGTGTTGATGCTTCACATTGAGCTCGGCCCGTGTGGCAGTTTGGTGTACTCCCCCAACCGTCTTTCCTCAGAAAGAAACATGGAAGAAAAAGAATCCAAAAGTCATAAACGCACTAAAGCGGAGCCGCCACTGCCTGACTCTCCTATCAAAGGAATATAAGACATTTATAACACCATGGATCCTCAAGTGCATGATCTAGCTATATCCACCAAGGCCAATACCGATGTGATGCAACACAAATTAAGTGTGATCAGAACTGACATTAACACTAGCAACACTAACACTATCAACACAAAAGTGACTACTGCTGAGACATGAATCATCCTTCAGGAGTACAATTCCACGCTTTCAATCAAGGATATACGACAACTACAAATCAGAACCAAGACCCTACAAAGAGACATGGCGAAATTGGAAGACTCGAATTGTAGGCAGAATCTACATGTTTTCAGAGCGCCTGAAGGCTCAGAAGACTCCTCAATCTCTTGCTTAAATTTCTTGGAGAAATGGATACCTCAGGTGACAGGCCTAAACTTCAATAAAGAACTATAAAGAACTCATTGTGTCCCTTCATTCAAGCCCTCTAACAAGAATATAACACGTCAGATTGTCTGCTGCCCACTGAGATACCAACACGCAGAGATAGTTCTTACCCACATGCATAAAAGCAATCATATCTCATGGAATGGTCATAAAATATTCTTTTTGCAAGACTATTCCAAGTACACCTTGAAAACTAGGAAAGGGTTTCTTGCCCCCAGGCCTAGACTCAGGAATGCAAATCTCCAGTTCTCCTTTGTGGAGCCTGAAAAATTGCAGGTCCTTGCTGATGGCAAACACCACATCTTCAACGAGTGCAGGGACCTGCAAACCTTCCTGGACGAAAGAGAAAATCCTCTAATCGATACTCATGAACCATCTATGTCGAAAGCATGAGACTTCTCAACTGTTTTACTAAGTGATTTCAAACTCCAGTATCCCTTCATGTCTTTGCTATGAGCCCCTGTATGCTTCTATACATTTACTGCTCTTTATATAACGACAGATATGTTTCTGCATGCCTTTCATACCAAGACCACACACTGTCACTTATTAGGCTCGGCGAACTCTCCATCGCCAACTGTTCATTGCCTTATATGTATGGTACACATGCATGTTACACATGCACACTTTACGTGTATCAGGAGTAATGTTAACCATTTGATTGGCCTCTCTACACTTTGGTTATGACTTGCATATTGAAAAACCTCCCACCGTGAATCTTCTTATTACAGGTTATCATAAGTTAGCCTCTAAGGTCCATTTCCTCCTGTGGCGTGCTTTACTTTGTACATTGAATCTGAGAATTACTGTGGTGTGATTTGCTTTTCGTGCCAAATGGCTCTCACTCTGGGTGCGTGATGTGATTCACGATTCATACAATGTGTTTTCTTTGTTGAAATTTAATCTACTAAATGTTGGTATAAGAGGCAATGTTTCTACTGTTATGTTATGTCTTAAGATGCAAGCCACTCATCGCCAACTATTGGCCTCTGTTGGTCTTGATTATATTGGTTACATTGCAACTTTTTGGTACTTAACCTCTTCGTTTATGGTACTCTTTAGATCTGCAGACTTATGCAGACCTCTGATCTTATTTGTTTCTTTGACTATTCTTGCACTCCAGCGTGAGATGGGTTCTCGCCCCGCTGTTGTCTCCTTCTCAATCGGTATTGTGGGAGGGTTGGGTGGGTGGGTGGGTAGGAGGGATGGGTGAGGGTTCAGGGTGTGGGTCTGTTTCTTATTATGGTTGTCTTAATTTGGATATTGCTGTTTCTTTCTCCTTTTTGTTTCCTGATAAATGTTCTGAGTTGGCAGTCAATTTCCTTTTCTTATTGACATTTGCCGTTCGACGTTGATACATCGTCATCCAAATCCTTTTCGAGACAATATTAATTCAATCACACGCCAGTAATTTCCTCTTACGGACGCTGGAGTTGCTCTTCAAGAGCTTCACCCATTGCACTCACTGCTTCCACACGCACAGTCACTCTGACTCTTCTTAATTTTCCGTATCTATCAACCATATATACTCTCCTATGGTATGGCTAATAACTCCCTTGATATGAATTTAAAAATCATCTCCCTAAATGTTAAAAGGCTTAACCATCCGGTTTAACATAAAAAAAAATGGAGTACTACCTATACAAGCTAAGAGCAGATTAAATCCTTTTACAGGAATCCAGGATTACCTATAATGAATTATTACATTTCGGTTGGAGCTGGATTAACACTGCCCTATGTTCTTCAGCCGTCAACAACAAAAGGGGTGTCATTACTTGAGTCACCAAGAACTCAGGCCTCTCTGTATATTTCCACATATCAAACAATGATGGGCAGTGGGTCCTAACTATACTATCCAAAAATATGAACTCCTTCCGTGTCCTAAATGTGTACGGCCCAAACACTGACAAACCTGATTTCTGGTAATCCCTTGGTGCCCACCTGAGCCAAGTCCCTACAGATGGACTACTTATCATGGGGGGTGACCTCAATCCGTGCATGGATCTCACCCTTGATAGATAGTCCAAATCATCACAACATAAACTTTGATCTAGATTCAATCTTTTTGATACCTGGAGATTACAATTTCTTTTCCAGTCCACACATGTCATACTCCAGAATTGATTACCTTCTAATAACTAAATCACATACACACCTCACGACCAAACAGACATACTCCTAAGGCTAATATCTGATCACTCAGCTATTACTCTATCGCTTCTAGGTACCAACGTGAGACCATCCTGTAAAATCTGGAGTTTCAATGAGTCAGTTAGAGAACCTTCGTCCAGAGACCTCATTGAAACTACCATACTAAATTACATCAGAGAGAATTCACCCTCAGACACTTTCCCCACCACCTTTTGGGACACACTTAAGGATACAGTCAGAGGCTCCTTAATCAAACTCCAATCTAAACTGCATAAAACCCACAACAACAGTCTTCAAGAACTTCAGAAACCAATCAATGTTCTGGAGGCTTCCTTTGTCTCCAACCCAGACTCCCAGAGACACCGGCTCTCAATAATAAAAGTATGAATACATCAGAATTTCGAATGAGGCAGCTGGGATTTGGGTTAACAAATACAAAAGCCTAAAACTCTGTGAGGCAAATTAAGCCTGTAAGATGTTAACATCGTACTTGAAACATAATCAGTCCAGCAAAAGTGTTACTGCTCTTAAAGTCAATCTGAACATAACACATACGAATCCACAAAAAATCTTGGATATCTTCAAAGATTTCTATAAATCTCTATATGAGGACAACACAAACTCCTCTTCCAAGCAGTGCAGGGACTTCTTAAATTAACTACACTTGCCCACCATAACAGATCTAGAGAAGATGAACTTTTGCTCACCACTGATATTAGTGGAAGTTACAGTGGCTATTAGAACTTTGAAACCCCATAAAGCTCCAGGCCTTGATGGTTTCTTGGCTAACTTTTACAAAATATTTGCCTCCATACTCAGGCCCACACTCCTTGATCTTTTCATGATTTCTCAACATCTGGAGCTATAAACGGCATGGCTAGTGAGGCCACCGTTGTGGTTATTCCAAAAGAGGGTATAGACCCAACCCTGGCTAAGAACTACAGGCCAATCTCGCTAATCAATTTAGACGCAAAAATATATGCCAAAATTCTTCTTATACCACATTTGATTGACCACACATAGGTGGGTTTCATGAGGAACCAGCTATCAAATGACAACACTCGCCTCCTATGTTATATCATTGAAAAAGCTAAATCTACTTACTCAGAGACCGTGGTGATAACCCTAGATGCCGAGAAGGCTTTCAACAGAGTCTCCTGGTCGTTCATTCATGAAACCCTCCGTAAATTCAATCTGGGTGAAATGTTTACCAAGATGGTTATGGCCTTCTATAGTGGGCCCTCGGCTAGAGTAAGGACTGGAGGCTTGCTGTCCCTGGTGTTTAATTTAGAGAGAGGTACCAGACAGGACTGCCCCATACCCCCTTCACTCTTATTCTGTCCCTTGAGCTTCTACTCTACAGTATCCAAACTAAGTGCTCTATCACCGGTGTTAACTTCAACAAAACCATAGTAAAGCTGATAATATTTTGGTCATGACTGAGAATGCCAGCCTGCCAATCCCCCCACTACTGCAAACCATAGATGAATATCCCCAGGTTGCAGGCTAAAAACTTCACCTAGACAAATCGAAAGTCATGGACTTAAACAATCTCTGTACTAGCGATCTACTAAACTCCACAAGTCTGTCTTGGCAGCCTCATTTTATAAAATATTTAGGACTTGAGTTTTCTTCTGATTTATTAGAAACCCTCCAACATAATGAAAAATTAACATTAAAAAACATTGAACAACTGTTAGATGGGTGGAACCCCAAATTCATCACTTGGTGGGGTCCCACTGAGACCATCAAGATGATGTAAATTATCTTATAAGTATACTTTCTCTGGTGCTATTGGATGACTTCCACCGAAAACTTGACAAGTTGATAACGACATTCCTAAGGCAGAATAAGCACTCCAGAATCTCCATGAAAAAGCTGTGTCTCTCCACAGACCTGGGAGGGGTGAATTTGGCTGACTTTAGAAACTACCAAATTGCTTACTTAGCCAGACAGGGTTCCTTATGGTTTTTCGGAGCCTCTAGACTATATTCCCACTTGGCTAAATGTTGAGAAAGAAATTCTGGGTGATCTTCACCCTGTAGAACTTCTATCTATTAAAACCAAACCCTCCCTTCCAGCCAAATACAATTTTAATAACACAAAAGGGCTTTACTGAAGATCAGCAAATTTAGAGACCCTAGTGGTCCAATCTAACCTGACCTCAATCTGGTATGACTCTAAAATCAAAGTTCAGGGTGAACCCATTTTCTGGCAACCTTGACCATCGAAGGGCATTCATTTTTTGAAACAACTACTTACCCAACAGTCCCCCATCTCCTTCAGAGAAATGCAAAGCCAATATAATCTCTTAGATGTAAACTTTTCTGACTTCCTTAAGCTCAAGGCCAGCCTTTCTAAAACTAAATGCCTCAATGAGGAACCTTCTCTCCTCATGATTATCTCTACCTTCACAAAATCCGGACACCAGTCCTCCAAGTTTCACCACCTCTTAAGACCAAAACACACCCTCTTAACGTCAAAACTATTGAGGAAATGGGATCCACTTGAGACTCTCTCCCCAAAAGACTGGAACTGAATTTGAAATTCGGTAGTCTCCCACAAAATAACCCCCACCTTATCCCAAACAAAATACTGGCTCCTACACAGATCATTCTGGACCCAGTCTCGCCTCCACAAAAAGTCTCTTAGAGCTGACTCACAGTGTTGGAACTGCAATAAAACCACTGGGGAACTCCCACACCTACTGTTTTTCTGTAGCTCTGTCTCTCACTTTTGGGAATGTGTATTTGACTTCCTGCATGCCCTGTTGGGGTTCCGACTCAAACAGGATTTTCTTTCACTTATTTAAGGTTTCCTTGATCCATGTCTCAAGTCACATAATGATAGCCTACTATTAGACATTTTATAATCTTCAGCCTGCAAGTCTATCCTTAATAATTGGAAGAACACAGCTGCCACCTCTTTCAAATCCTGGTTAAATTGGATTTCCTACTTAAGAGGTTCTGACAGCATATCCCTCCACAACTCCACCTGGATACCTCAATCTAGATCTGCATGGAAGACACTAGATATTTACTTTGCTGCAATCAAAGCATCATGAGGCCTCCAACCCACGATCAAAGGACCCTATAAACATTATTTCCCTACATTCTCCCTTGTCTGTAGTCAAGTGTCCGCCCTCCAGAATCTAACTTGTTCCTGCGCTTACCTACTGGACTACCACACCGGCCACTGTACTTGCCTATTTGAATTCTTACTTTTGTCTTTTCTCCTTATTGCTCATACAACATTTGGTTCACTTTATGCTATATTTTTCCTTTGTTTTCTTTGTTGTGCTTAGAAATGCATTTTTTAACAAGAAATAAGACTCTCTACCTGTATTTTCCAATATGTGTTTAACATTGCTGTTTCATGGCATCCTTTTCTTTCTGTATTTAGTTTGTTTTTTCAAACCTCAATGAAATATTTTGAAATTAAAACAATGCCTACATTCAACCGCGAATGCCATGAGTGTTTAGAAACTAAACATGCTGTTATCTTATCACGTTTTTTGAGGCGTTCTGAAAAGACGAGCCAAGGAAAGCGAATGCCATGTGTGTTTATAAACTAAAAATTCCAATATCTGAGTGTGAATGCCATATGTGTTTAGAAAATGAAACATGCCGTCATGTGATCGTGTTTTTTAATAAAGACAAGCAAAAGATCATTCTGAAAATACAAGCCGAGGCAATCAAATGCTGTGTGTTTCTAAACTAAAAGTGGCAACATCTGTGCATGAATGCTGTGTGTGTTTCGAAACTGAAAGTACTGTTGTCTGAGAACTTTTTTGGGGAAAGGCCCAAAAATATGAACATTCTCAAAACATGAGCAGAGGGAATAGAACAAAATTGTGAGTCGCAAATAACATAAGTGCCGAGATGGGGACAAAGACATGTAATAGGGCCAGGCTCAGTGGGAGGGAACAAACCACCACAAGGAGGGACAAATAAAACAGATTCACCCTTGAAAAGCACAAATTTACGAAGCGCACTTAAAGGAATTAATGAAAAGCGATGGGTGTGCCTGAAGCCCACTGAGTAGATACAACATGTCATGAAGAGACAGCGCATGCGCTGCCTAGGCGGGACCTCACAAGATGGAGCAGGAATAGATACCAGGATATATAATATGTAATTAAGGGGTACTAGAGAAATAAATGCATTTTAAAATTTGGCAACATCGTGTTAGTCTATCTTACTATCTTTGCACTTTATACTGCTGTATTTGCACTTTTAGCTAAAATTAATTAATAGGCAAGTTGATTGTTTACTAAAGCTTAAATTAGTAGTTTGATTAAAGAATGTTTTAGTGCTGAAATAATGTAGGGTGGTGTGGGTGCTAATAATGTATTCTTTCATTGAATAATGTTTTCAGGGGGTTAAACGCAGTGAATTAACAAGATATTGACTTGTTTTCTTTTTAGTTTAATTTTGCAGCACGATTGACAATTGCAGTTATCTCTTAATGCAGGGTCAGTTATCTTAAGATTGCATTTGTCTTTTATGGTTATTGTCCATTTTTTTTATGTATTCATTTATTTGTGGATGAAAAATTTACTTAAAACTTAAAATTATGTGTGTATTTTAATAGGAAAAGTTTGTTTTCTCAAATTGGCATACATATCAAACGTAATAACCCCTCTGTCACCTGCCAATAGTTCATATAATTGTATAAACAAAGAAAATGCAATAGCAAATTATATGGATGTACCCGTTCTTCACTAAACTATCACTACTGGTACATCTTTTCATTCTGCTGACGTTCTAATTTACCACGAAGATAGTACATTCGCTTCTGCCCAAAATGTTCAATCTATCTGAATACAATGTAGTTTTACTGAAGCTCTACAAAGAATATGAGTTGGAGAAGACTTCAAGCAGAGAACCAGTAAGTTTAAGGTCCTCATATTTAGAGACGGTACCTAGGAGATGATTACCTCAAGGAAATGGACATTGGTGTTTTAATTTGGTCTCCAGTTACAGCAATAGTGTGAGTCCAAAACTGAGCAAAGGAAGAGGGCAAACAGTCCATCTAGACAGTAAATGCTTTAGCTACCATCAACTTTACAACTGAAGGTTATCTGCTGCAATAGAAATGATGATCAACGCAGAGAAAAGTCTGGGAAAGAGGGGACCTTTATTTCACCACAGCCCATCAGAAGCGCCAGCCAGGTAAGAACTATCTCATAAGTGACTTTGGTTAAATTTTAAAGCAGGAGCTGAGTAACATTTTGGCTGTTTACTTTATACAGTCTTATTAATTATAGCAACTTCTTCTGTGTGAGGTTTATAGTGCTTGGAACAGAGAAAGGTACTGGACTGACATTTTTTTTACAACAGCCAAAAGGACAGGACAACACTTAAAAAAAATTAACAAAAATCTATATATGCTGGATATTAGCTAGTAATGTCATTTCTATTTGTTACAATGTGCGAGAGAAAGCAATACAGGATGTCATAGGGTGCCAAGTCTTTAAATGCTTCATAATGAAACTTCAAAACACTCTCATCTGCCACATCTATCATTAGAAATTGGAAAACTCCACAGTAATCAGATCTCAACTTGAGTCCCCATGCCACGAAGGCTATCCCAGATTGCACTGGGCATTTGCTGTGCTACTAGATTTTACTTTTTATGGATTGAGAAGTGCCCCCAATCCCATCTCGAGAAAGGAAATGGGCTACGGAACTGTGAGGGAAATGAAGAGAAGCATAAAGATCCACCTGTCACTATCTGAAATTAATGAATCCCACAGCGAAGCTGCCTGCACAGAAACAATTTTGTAATGGACCACCTCCACAATACACTCTCCTTACAAAACCCAAGCACAAATTTAAACAGATCAGTCTCGTTTTAATGCAGGTGAAAGCATCGCCAAAATCTAACAAAGGTGGTGGCATTAGATTACAGATTACAACCCGCATTGCGATCACAATAATCAACACTGCCCTGATACTCAAGTTCAAAACCTGAACGGCAGGCCCTGGGTTGTTGAAGGACCTCGTTAGCTGAACAAGAGCATCGTAAAGATTGAGCGACTTGTCAAGGGCATCAGCCGTGTAGATAAACATCCATGTAAGACTAACAAGCTACAAACAAATTGAAGCAAACTTCAACATAATTTCTATGGTAGCCAGCTGCCACAAGGAACTGTAAACACATGTCACCTCCTCCTCGATATACTTCTAGCAAGCTCACTTTGATGATCTTTTACTTTTTCTTTTGCTTCATCTTCTTCCCGGTCTGCAGACTCACCACCCTGGCCTTCTTGGGAGGCATTTTGCTGCTTGAGCTCTCACACCGGTTCTGCACCTCGCAAAACTATGACAGAAAGGGAGGCGTGCCAATACTGCACCACTTCCTGCTCACAAGCAAAACTTTGAAAACACTCCAGCACTTGTGGGCAGGGCCGCGTCTTATCCTCAGCGTTGATGGGGCCAGGCAAAGTCATTGATGATACCAAGGTGTGAAAAAATAAGTGATTTCTGAGCAGAGCAGGAGCTCGGTTAGAGCCCTTTCAACCTGGAATAGGACTGATGTGTTTACTGCCTCCAGACCAGCGGTCAAACTGCATTATAACAAGCAACAGAGCAGGAGGTATAGGAAGTATGGCAGCAACAACAGGGGAAGGAAGGGGCAGACCGAAGATGTGATAAAATATGGATGCCAAAGCTGAACACCCACTAGCAAACAAGTATATTTAAAGGACACTTAAACAAGCAAATTAAAAGCAGTGGGCAGACTTTAAGCCCACAAAGAAGATACAATAGGTCTTGAAAACTCAATCTAAAAATGATGGTCCCAGTTATAGTACATGGTATCTGCATGCATTTATGTAGGAGCATTATATAGCATGAATATAGACGATATAGGGATTATTGATGACCAGGGACACTTTAGAACAGATGGAAGTATATAGTGGAATTCGGGGTGTGGATAAAAGGCTACAACAATAAGTGCTTCTCAGTGTAAGTGTAAGATACTTCAAAAGTGTGTGTTACTACAAGAGTGCAATTTGTGAATACTGAAAACTGGTAAACTTACTTGAAAATGTAAACTTACTTAAAGTGTAAGTTACCTTTGTGAGTCAGCCCAAAGATATATAATACCTGTAGGTGGGTTATCCTAACTTCTTGTGTGGGTTATCAAAGCTGACCTTCCTCGCTTCCACCAAATAGAAAGCATCCACTGTTTCATTGGGTCAAAGTTAATCCAAGCTCTTTAGCAATTATTGGTTCTGTTAGCTCGAAGCTCAGGCAGGAGAGCCAAAAAGGTTCATTCATCCAGCTTGAAATGAAATTAAAACCTTTTGTCTCAAATGAATTGTTTTAAAAAAACACCTTGTTTTTCACTCCTTTGTATTTGAAGTGGAGCTGTGAGATCCACTCACAACTGCCAGCAAGACTATGGGGCCGATTCCGATCTCGGCCGGTAGGGCTCCGAATCGGATTCGGCTTTACCGGATCCGATTCAGAGTCCTTTTTCCGACCGATTCGTACAGTCGTCCCAGCGAGCAAGTACGATGCGAGCGTACGTGAAATCGCCGATCGACTCGTTCCCGGGTCCGAACCGCTCCGACCGACTCGTACGGACACGGCTCGCACCACGCAATGGAGACATTTCCCGACCGAGCGAGTACGATGCACGCGTCGGACGGCCAGATCGAGTCGGAGCGTACGTCTCGCAAAAGCACCCGGAGCCGGACTTGGGAGGTCCGTGTTGGACCCCCCTGCATGCGTAGCCGCACGAGTCGAACACAGGGGGACCCAAGGGTCCCCCCTACACATGCATGTACGGTGCGAGTCGCACCGACGCGTACACACTGTAGGGGGCCCCCCTGTTCGTGACGTGCCCATTCAGTCAATGGGAGCCCGTGTACGCGTTGTACGACCGGCTCCCATTGACTTCAATGGGAGTCCGACCGAATCGAGTCGGGCAGCATACGGCCGCATTGTACTCGCTCGGTCGGACTGGGGGTGCCCGGCTCGGTCGGAATTCTCTCCGGATCCGGCTCGGTCGGAGAGCTTTCCGACCCAGATCGGAATCGGCCCCTATCTGTGAGATCTGGGGTGGATTAGAAGGTTGGGAAGATGAATTATAGTGTCTAGGGATTCATCCAACTTAAGCCACTAGACATGGCAGAGAGACCATGTGTTTAGATGTGGAGGAGCCCTTGGAGGTCTCTGGTGAAGAGGATCCCTGGTTCTCTTCAGGAATGGTGAACAAGCATGGGGGTCAGCAAGCTAGTACCTTACTGTGCTGCATGTTATGAAAGGCAATCATGAAAGGTATTAAAGAAGAAGGGGTTGTGTCTCCAGGGGGGTAGCCTAACTGGGCCAGTACTAACTGAACTGCAGCATGTCCGAAGCCATAGTCTGTCAAATCTGAGTGTTTATCCACAGGGAATGAGGCTGTCCTGCTTTGCCTTAACATTTGTAGTTGAAGGTTGAGCTGGGACTTATTCTGGACTGTGGAAGGATGTATAACATCATGGGGATTGTAAAGGTACCCAGGGTTTGTGGATTCCCCTGGAGGGGACCCAGAAATTAGCCAAAATACAGCAAAATTTAGTTTTTGGGGGGAAAAATGCGAAAAAAGGGCTACAGATGAAAGCGTCTTGTTTTTTCCCTGCAAATGGCAACAAAAAAGGGGTTGTGGTGCTGAAATCACCATCTTCCCAGCTTTCAGGGACAAGCAGACTTTTGTCAGAAAACCAACTTTTTTTACACAGTTTTGGCATTTTTCTGGGACATAGCCTATTTTTTGCTTATTTTTGTGCTTTCAACCTCCTTCCAGTTAATGGTAGAAATGGGTATGAAACCAATAATGGATCCTAGAAAGCCATACATTTCTGAAAAGTAGACAAAATTCTGAATTCAGCAAGGGGTCATTTGTGTAGATCCTTAAAGTTTTCCTTATAGAAACTAACAGTTAAATGAAGGAAAAATTTAAAATTAGTTGAAAAAAACAGCCATTTGTGTCAACGTTTTCACCTGTAACTTCTTCTAATTATGACAGCTATTTGAAAGCAATTTACCGTTATATCCGCTGGACCTTTCTAGTTGTGGGGATATATAGGACTTGTAGGTTCACCAAGAACCCGACGAACCCAGAGCCAATAACTGAGCAGCATCTTGCAATGTTTTTTTATTATGGACCGGGTATATAGCAATTATTTTGGGAAAATGTATACATGGAAAAATTGTTACGAAAGACACCTATGTATTTCTGAAATGGGAACGAAATGTAGATTTTAGAAACAGTAGATATTTGCACATTTCCGAAATTGGGAGTACCCATACTAGCATGAGAATTATAGGTCATTTTTCAAAATGACTTATTTTTTACACATTGTCTTTCATTTGGAAGGCAGAAATGCATCGAAAGTCAATAGGTAATAACAGTTGCTCTACAATTCTGTGTTACTCTAAGTCTCCCGATAAAAATGGTACCTCACTTGTGTGGGTAGGCCTTGTGCCCACAACAGGAAATGGCTCAAAATGCAATGTGGACGTACCACATTTTCACAATGAAAAATTACCCTTTTTTTGCAAAGTGCCTAGCTGCAGTTTTTGAACCCTAGCTCTGCGGGCACTTAGGGAAACCTAGCAAACCTATACATTTTTGAAAACAAGACACCCAGGGGAATTCAGGATGGGGTGACTTGACTGGCTCTCACCAGGTTCTGTTACCCAGAATCCCTTGCAAACGTAAAAAATTGGCAAACAAAACACATTTTCCTCACTTTTCTGTGGTGGAAAGTTCTGGAATCTGCGTGGATCCACAAAATTCCACCCACCCCGCGTTCCCCAAGGTCTTCCCAAAAAAATGGTACCTCACTTGTGTGGGTAGGTCTAGTGCCCGCGACAGGAAGCAGCGCAAAACGCAACGTGGACGCACCACATTTTCACAGTGAAAAATGACCCTTTTTATGCAAAGTGCCTAACTGTAGTTTTTGAACCCTAGCTCTGCCGGCACTTAGGGAAACCTAGCAAACCTATACATTTTTGAAAAGTAGACACCCAGGGGAATCCAGGATGGGGTGACTTGACTGGCTCTCCCCAGTTTCTGTTACCCAGAATCCCTTGCAAACCTAAAACATTGGCAAAAAAACCGCATTTTCCTCACTTTTCTGTGGTGGAAAGTTCTGGAATCTGCGTGGATCCACAAAATTCCACCCACCACGCGTTCCCCAAGGTCTTCCGAAAAAAATGGGACCTCACTTGTGTGGATAGGCATAGTGCCCGCGACAGGAAGCAGCGCAAAACGCGACATGGACGCACCACATTTTCACAGTGAAAAATGACCCTTTTTTTGCAAAGTGCCTAGCTGTAGTTTTTTAACCCTAGCTCTGCCGGCACTTAGGGAAACCTAGCAAACCTATACATTTTTGAAAAGTAGACACCCAGGGGAATCCAGGATGGGGTGACTTGATTGGCTCTCACCAGTTTCTGTTACCCAGAATCCCTTGCAAACCTAAAAAATTGGCCAAAAAAACGCATTTTCCTCACTTTTCTGTGGTGGAAAGTTCTGGAATCTGCGTGGATCCACAAAATTCCACCCACCCCGCTTTCCCCAAGGTCTTCCGAAAAAAATGGGACCTCACTTGTGTGGGTAGGCATAGTGCCCGCGACAGGAAGCAGCGCAAAACGCGACATGGACGCACCACATTTTCACAGTGAAAAATGACCCTTTTTTTGCAAAGTGCCTAGCTGTAGTTTTTGAACCCTAGCTCTGCCGGCACTTAGGGAAACCTAGCAAACCTATACATTTTTGAAAAGTAGACACTCAGGGGAATCCATGATGGGGTGACTTGACTGGCTCTCACCAGGTTCTGTTACCCAGAATCCCTTGCAAACCTTAAAAATTGGCAAAAAAAACAAATTTTCCTCACTTTTCTGTGGTGGAAAGTTCTGGAATCTGCAAGGATCCACAAAATTCCACCCACCCCGCGTTCCCCGAGGTCTTCCGAAAACAATGGTACCTCACTTGTGTGGGTAGGCCTAGTGCCCGCGACAGGAAGCAGCGCAAAACGCAACGTGGACACACCACATTTTCACAGTGAAAAATGACCCTTTTTTGCAAAGTGCCTAGCTGCAGTTTTTGAACCCTAGCTCTGCCGGCACTTAGGGAAACCTAGCAAACCTATACATTTTTGAAAAGTAGACACCCAGGGGAATCCAGGATGGGGTGACTTGACTGGCTCTCACCAGGTTCTGTTACCCAGAATCCCTTGCAAACCTTAAAAATTGGCAAAAAAACCACATTTTCCTCACTTTTCTGTGGTGGAAAGTTCTGGAATCTGCGTGGATCCACAAAATTCCACCCACCCCGTGTTCCCCAAGGTCTTCCCAAAACAATGGTACCTCATTTGTGTGGGTAGGCTTAGTGCCCGCGACAGGAAGCAGCGCAAAACGCAACGTGGACACACCACATTTTCACAGTGAAAAATGACCCTTTTTTTGCAAAGTGCATAGCTGTCGTTTTTTAACCCTAGCTCTGCCGGCACTTTGGGAAACCTAGCAAACCTATACATTTTTGAAAAGTAGACACCCAGGGGAATCCAGGATGGGGTGACTTGACTGGCTCTCACCGGGTTCTGTTACCCAGAATCCCTTGCAAACCTAAAAAATTGGCAAAAAAAACACATTTTCCTCACTTTTCTGTGGTAGAAAGTTCTGGAATCTGCGTGGATCCACAAAATTCCACCCACCCCGCGTTCCCCAAGGTCTTCCGAAAAAATGGTACCTCACTTGTGTGGGTAGGCTTAGTGCCCGCGACAGGAAGCAGCGCAAAACGCAACGTGGACGCACCACATTTTCACAGTGAAAAATGACCCTTTTTTTGCAAAGTGCCTAGCTGTAGTTTTTGAAACCTAGCTCTGCTGGCACTTTGGGAAACCTAGCAAACCTATACATTTTTGAAAAGTAGACACCCAGGGGAATCCAGGATGGGGTGACTTGACTGGCTCTCACCAGGTTCTGTTACCCAGAATCCCTTGCAAACCTAAAAAATTGGCAAAAAAACCACGGGGCATATTAGCAAGACCCACGTTAAAATTATCGCCGTTTTAGCGGCAGGAAACTGCAGCTAAAACGGCGATAATGGGCTTACTAATATGCGTTATGGAATTCCAATAGAAGCCCAGGTTAGATGTGCAGGACATCTAACCTGGGATTCTATTGGAATTCCATAACGCATATTAGCAAGCCCATTATCGCCGTTTTAGCGGCAGTTTCCTGCCGCTAAAACTGCGATAATTTTAACGTGGGTCTTGCTAATATGCCCCCACATTTTCCTCATTTTTCTGTGGTGGAAAGTTCTGGAATCTGCGTGGATCCACAAAATTCCACCCACCCCGCGTTCCCCAAGGTCTTCCCAAAAAAATGGTACCTCACTTGTGTGGGTAGGCCTAGTGCCTGTGACAGGAAGCAGCGCAAAACGCAACGTGGACACACCACATTTTCACAGTGAAAAATGACCCTTTTTTTGCAAAGTGCCTAGCTGTCGTTTTTGAACCCTAGCTCTGCCGGCACTTTGGGAAACCTAGCAAACCTATACATTTTTGAAAAGTAGACACCCAGGGGAATCCAGGATGGGGTGACTTGACTGGCTCTCACCACGTTCTGTTACCCAGAATCCCTTGCAAACCTTAAAAATTGGCAAAAAAAACACATTTTCCTCACTTTTCTGTGGTGGAAAGTTCTGGAATCTGCGTGGATCCACAAAATTCCACCCACCGAGGCGTTCCCCAAGGTCTTCCTAAAAAAATGGTACCTCACTTGTGTGGGTAGGCCTAGTGCCCGCGACAGGAAGCAGCGCAAAACGCAACGTGGACACACCACATTTTCACAGTGAAAAATGACCCTTTTTTTGCAATGTGCCTAGCTGTCGTTTTTGAACCCTAGCTCTGCCGGCACTTTGGGAAACCTAGCAAACCTATACATTTTTGAAAAGTAGACACCCAGGGGAATCCAGGATGTGGTGACTTGACTGGCTCTCACCAGGTTCTGTTACCCAGAATCCCTTGCAAACCTAACAAATTGGCAAAACAAACACATTTTCCTCACTTTTCTGTGGTAGAAAGTTCTGGAATCTGCGTGGATCCACAAAATTCCACCCACCCCGCGTTCCCCAAGGTCTTCCGAAACAAATGGTACCTCACTTGTGTGGGTAGGCCTAGTGCCCGCGACAGGAAGCAGCGCAAAACGCAACATGGACGCACCACATTTTCACAGTGAAAAATGACCCTTTTTTGCAAAGTGCCTAGCTGTAGTTTTTGAACCCTAGCTCTGCCGGCACTTAGGGAAACCTAGCAAACCTATACATTTTTGAAAAGTAGACACCTGGGGATTCCAGGGAGGTATGGCTTGCGTGGATCCCCCAACGTTTTCTTACCCAGAATCCCCTGCAAACCTGACACTTTGCTGAAAAAATCCCTTTTTCACACATTTTTGTGTGGTAAAGTTGTGGCATCACTCGGCTGACACAAATTTCCTACCACCCAGCGTCCCCCAGGTCTCCCGATAAAAATGATGCCTCACTCGGGTGGGAGGCCCAAGTACCCGCGACAGGCAAGGGCCCACAACGTATTGAGGCAACCTCAAAATGGCCTATCACAAAACGACCTGGTTTTGCAAGGGGGTCCCATGACGTTTTGGCCCGGGCTCGGCGGCCACCTAGGAAACCTATCAAACCCACACATTTCTGAAAAGTAGATACCCGAGGATTCCAGGGAGGTATGGCTTGCGTGCATCCCCCAACGTTTTCTTACCCAGAATCCCCTGCAAACCTGACACTTTGCTGAAAAAATCCCTTTTTTCACATATTTTTGTGTGGTAAAGTTGTGGCATCACCGGGCTGAGTGAGGCACCATTTTTATCGGGAGACCTGGGGGACGCTGGGTGGTAGGAAATTTGTGTCAGCCCGGTGATGCCACAACTTTACCACACAAAAATGTGTGAAAAAGGGATTTTTTCAGCAAAGTGTCAGGTTTGCAGGGGATTCTGGGTAAGAAAACGTTGGGGGATCCATGCAAGCCATACCTCCCTGGAATCCCCCGGGTGTCTACTTTTCAGAAATGTGTGGGTTTGGTAGGTTTCCTAGGTGGCCGCCGAGCCCCGGGCCAAAACGTCATGGGACCCCCTTGCAAAACCAGGTCGTTTTGTGATAGGCCATTTTGAGGTCGCCTCAATACGTTGTGTGCCCTTGCCTGTCGCGGGTACTTGGGCCTCCCACCCGAGTGAGGCACCATTTTTATCGGGAGACCTGGGGGAACGCTGGGTGGTAGGAAATTTGTGTCAGCCCGGTGATGCCACAACTTTACCACACAAAAATGTGTGAAAAAAGGGATTGTTTCAGCAAAATGTCAGGTTTGCAGGGGATTCTGGGTAAGAAAACGTTGGGGGATCCACGCAAGCCATACCTCCCTGGAATCCCCCGGGTGTCTACTTTTCAGAAATGTGTGGGTTTGGTAGGTTTCCCTAGGTGGCCGCCGAGCCCCGGGCCAAAACGTCATGGGACCCCCTTGCAAAACCAGGTCGTTTTGTGATAGGCCATTTTGAGGTCGCCTCAATACGTTGTGGGCCCTTGCCTGTCGCGGGTACTTGGGCCTCCCACCCGAGTGAGGCACCATTTTTATCGGGAGACCTGGGGGAACGCTGGGTGGTAGGAAATTTGTGTCAGCCCGGTGATGCCACAACTTTACCACACAAAAATTTGTGAAAAAAGGGATTTTTTCAGCAAAATGTCAGGTTTGCAGGGCATTCTGGGTAAGAAAACGTTGGGGGATCCACGCAAGCCATACCTCCCTGGAATCCCCCGGGTGTCTACTTTTCAGAAATGTGTGGGTTTGGTAGGTTTCCCTAGGTGTCCGCCGAACCCCGGGCCAAAACGTCATGGGACCCCCCTTGCAAAAACCAGGTCGTTTTGTGATAGGCCATTTTGAGGTCGCCTCAATACGTTGTGGGCCCTTGCCTGTCGCGGGTTCTTGGGCCTCCCACCCGAGTGAGGCACCATTTTTATCGGGAGACCTGGGGGGACGCTGGGTCGTAGGAAATTTGTGTCAGCCCCGTAATGCCACAACGTTACCACACAAAAATGTGGGAAAAAAGTGATTTTTTCAGCAAAATGTCAGGTTTGCAGGGGATTCTGGGTAAGAAAACGTTGGGGGATCCACGCAAGCCATACCTCCCTGGAATCCCCCGGGTGTCTACTTTTCATAAATGTGTGGGTTTGGTAGGTTTCCCTAGGTGGCCGCCGAGCCCCGGGCCAAAAACCCAGGTGACCCCTTTTAAAACCAGGTCATTTTGAGATAATGTGTTGTTTATTTCTGCAGCGTGAAAATTTTGGCACAATATTGCAAGGAAAATGTGACAGACATTTTGAGGTTTGCAGGACATTGTGGGTACCATAACTTGTTGGGATCCACAAGAGAGATATCACCATGTACTCCCATGGGTGTTTCGTTTACGACAATATCTACAGTTGGTAGGTTATTCTTAGACGGAATGTATACCTTGGCAGACAGAATAAAAAGACAAAGATTACTGCACAGCCATCTATTCCTCAAGCACACACACATACTGGTTGGATTTGGCACGAGGGCAAGTGATGGTTCAGTATATACAATTTTATTAACAAGAGATTTCACAAAAATGAAATGCACTGTCAATAATTGAAAGGACAAAAAACTGAACCAGTGACTCGCAGCTCGTGAGCTGTAAAGCCACGTCAAGGCCCCAACCGATTTACAGGCCATTCACACACCTTTCATACGTGATACACACAAGACCATTCACACCACCAGGCATGAAACAAACACATTACAACATTCACAAAAAGGGACAAGGTACACCCTGCTTGAGAAAGACAAAAAAAAATATTACTGCACAGCCATCTAATCCTCAAGCACACACACATACTGGTTGGATTTGGCACGAGGGTGAGTGATGGTTCAGTATATACAATTGTATTAACAAGTGATTTCACAAAAATGAAATGCACTGTTAATAATTGAAAGGACGAGAAACTGAACCATTGACTCACAGCTCGTCAGCTGTAAAGCCACGACAAGGCACCAACCTCTTTACAGGCCATTCATACACCTTTCATACGTGTGACACATACAAAACCATTCACACCACCAGCCGCGGGCCCATCACATTACAAAACTCACACCAGCAGACAGCGCCATTCAAGGGCCCATCACTTTCACACACCCACATTCCTAACACAGCAACCACACAAGCTGATGGATTGCGTGGAGTGTCGCTCAGCTAGCAGTGTGTGTAGTGACCAGCAGCAAGTCACTACTCACACACCGCCAGCCGAGCGCCAGTCCACGCACACCGCCAGCCAAGCGCCACTCCACGCACACCGCCAGCCAAGCGCCACTCCACGCACACCGCCAGCCAAGCGCCACTCCACGCACACCGCCAGACAAGCGCCACTCCACGCACACCGCCAGCCTAGCGCCACTCCACGCACACCGCCAGCCAAGCGCCACTCCACGCACACCGCCAGCCAAGAGCCACTCCACGCACACCACCAGCCAAGCACCACTCCACGCACACCGCCAGCCAAGCGCCACTCCATGCACACCGCCAGCCAAGCGCCACTCCACGCAACCGCCAGCCAAGCGCCACTCCACGCACACCGCCAGCCAAGAGCCACTCCACGCACACCACCAGCCAAGCGCCACTCCACGCACACCACCAGCCAAGCGCCACTCCACGCACACCGCCAGCCAAGCACCAGCCTACACACACCACCATCACATTTAGGATTTTTTTATACAAAAAAGAAAACACAAACAAATTGCAAATAGATACAAATCTACTAACACAAAATCAGAAACTAAATACATTGCACTAATGCCAACCTTGAAACAGAACAACAATTCTTAAACATTACAGACCAGGCAGTTCACTTTACCACTCATGGTTGCTCCCAATAATTCTTTTGCTTGTGGTACGCTCTATAACAAGCAGGCACACACAGCCCAGGGTTAGAAGGACACTCAGGGCAGTACATACGAGTCTCCTTCCGCGTACCTCTTCGCCAACAGACTCTACATCTCCTAGTGGGAAAGTCTTTTGAGGGTGTAGGAGGAATGTGATCAGGAAAGTGGCGATCTTTCAATCGAGCCACATCCTCCACCACTCCAACTCTAGGAACACTTGCCTGTTCCACAACAACAAGGCTGCCTATGACAGACTGCTGAAACTGAACAAAAGTCAACTTTGACGCAGGAGAACACTCCTTGAACACAACAAAAGCATTGAAAGTTGCTAAATTGAAGAGATGGATGGCCAACTTCTTATACCAAATGTAAGCCTTACGAATAGCAGTGTAAGGTTCCAACGTCTGATCTACTCTATCAACACCACCCATGTGCTTATTGTAGTCTAAAATGCACACAGGTTTGCGCACTTCAGCAATCTGACCCCAAACAGCCACAGGTGAAGTACTCTCATCATGGATGGTAGTCAGCATGTACACATCCCTCCTGTCCACAAATTTCACAGCTAGTAGTTCATCACTACGCAAGGAACTGCACTGTCCCCTCTGAAGTTTTTTGCAAACAAGCTCTTTTGGATAACCTTTACGGTTAGAGCGGATTGTGCCACAAGCAAAAGTGTCCACTTTGAACAATTCCTTAAACAATTGCACAGCAGTGTAGAAGTTATCAAGGTACAAATGGTGGCCTCTGTTAAACAGTCCTCTAGCAAGATCCCACACAATTTTCTCTGAAACTCCAAAAGTGGACGGACAACCAGGGGGTCAATAGTGGAATCCCTACCAGTGTACACACGCAAATTAAAAACATATCCTGTCCTACTCTCAGACAACATATACAGCTTAATTCCATAGCATGCCCTCTTGCTAGGAATGTACTGCCTAAAAACCAAACGGCCCTTGAACAGGACCAAAGACTCATCAATAGATATTTCTTTCCCTGGAGTATAGATCTCTGAAAATCGATCTACAAAGTGATCAAGAACAGGCCGAATCTTAAAAAGACGGTCACATTCAGGGTGATCTCGTGGCAACGCCAAACCATTATCAACAAAATGCAGCATCCGAAGCAAAAGTAAATACCGATCACGAGTCATAACTGCAGGAAATATGGCCGTTGCCATCAAGGGACTGGTAGACCAATATGAACCCATGGACGGCTTCCTTATCAAACCCATCAAAAAAGTCAAACCCAAAAACTTCTTCATCTCTTCCAGATTTGTGGGACTCCACCGGGTAGCTCTAGAATGGGGCCTAAGTCTGGCACTGTTGTCCCTCAAAAACTGTTCAGCATACAAATTAGTCTGCTCAACAATCTCACCCAAAAATACATCATCCATAAACAACTGAAAATACTGTATAGGCAAATAATGTTCACAATCCACTCTACACCCTGCATAACCACTAAAGGCAGGCAACACCGGCTGCACCATGTTTGGATCAACCCAGAGTCCAGCACTTCCAGAAGGAAGCCTAGGAGCCCCAGGCTGCAATCCAGATGCCTCTTGCACCATCGGCACAGTAGTATCCTCCTCTAAAACAGGCACTTCATCTGCACTGAGAGTACCTCATCATCCGATGATTCCATGTGGAGAGAAAAATCACTGCCTGAATCTTCCCCTCCCTCCTCTCCCTCAGACGCAGTCAGTCTCATAATCCTGCTCAGAGGAAGATTCAAGAAGCAAACCAACCACCTGCTGAGCAGTCATTCTACGGCTAGCCATAATGCTTACTAATAAAGGTTACTTGTCAAACAAGTCAACAACAACAAACCCTTTGTAAAAAAAAGAAATAAACAAAATGTAGCTTTATCACAAAGACCTATATACTCCAACACTATACCACTCACGTGACAGAAGCAGCTAGACTCACCACCACCTACTCTGCACAGACACAGTAAGGATCAACAATATCCCACTAAAAAGAAGAAAAAAAATTACACATAAGACAATGCAAAACATCGCAAAGAATTTCATGCTCTGAACACTAACAAATATGCTGCCATTATGACACCACTTACAAAAAATTCATTCATGCATGACAATAATACTCATTTGGAGTACACACAACAAAAATAGTTTTCTTACCAAATAAATGCAAGTACGCAAAACTGCAGAACAACCACTGCCGAAACCGCAAACAGGAATCAAAAGCTTTACACTAGAATAAAAAGGAGAAAAAAACATTACAATCACATATGCAAATAATGCACCAGTCCACACACAATCCACCAGCCAAGCTAAGGGGTAGGTGGGCCAAAGAGTATAAATAAAATATTCACCCCCGTAAAAGGGGAGCAACCCTTGCCCTTTGGCCACTCCCCAACACAAAAATTAAAAAACCCTGGTGTCTAGTGGCTTCTGCCCTCCTTGGGGGCAGATGGGCCTAAAAACATACTGCTATTCTGCCACCCAAGGGGTCACTCTCCACAAATAAATGCCTGGTGGACTAGTGGGAAGATACCTTTATCTTCCGCACACGATCTCTCACCACTCAACTCTACTCTCAACTCTATTCACAACTGGATGTTAGCTCACCAACTCATTCTGAATCCCGCCAAAACTGAATTCCTCCTCCTCTCTACCTCTCTCTCACCTCCTCCTGTTCAATCTTGGATGGATCAGCTGAACCTACTCAACAACAAACCCATCATTGTCGACAGCGCTAAATCCCTAGGTGTCATTCTTGACAAAAGACTCAACCTAATCTCCCACATCAACTCTATTGCTAAGAACGCACGTTACCAGTTGCGCCTTCTATGGGGGATCCGTCGGTTCTTCCCGGAGAAAGACTTAAAAACCTTGGTACAATCTCTGGTTCTCTCAAGACTGGATTATTGCAATTCTCTTCTGACGGGCCTACCCAAATCCCACCTCTCCCCTCTCAAATCCATCCTCCATTCAGCAGCTCGCTTCATTTCAGGGTCTAAACGGAGCGACCACGTCACTCCTATCCTGTCCTCTCTTCGATGGCTTCCGATCGAGGCAAGATCTATTTACAAAACTGCCTGCATCACACACAAAGCCTTACACACGTCCTCCCCTCGTTACCTGGCGAATAAATTGAAATTGTCCGGTGGCTCTCGCCCTTCTCGCAATGCGGAAAAGCTTCTGCTTGAGCCCCCCCCCATCTTCAAAAGGGAAAGATCGATGGTGCAATCCTTCTCAGGCAATGCGGTGAGAATCTGGAACTCGCTTCCCCCATTGCTCCGTGCCACCTCCTCTACCCGGATCTTCAAAGCTGACCTCAAATCTCTTCTCTTCCAAAGACACTTTCAGAACTAATACTTTCACTCTCAGCCCCCTCTGGGAAGTTTGCTCTTCATTGTAAATTTGTACTTTTTCCTGTACATTCCTCACCCTTGCGTGCTGTGCTGTATTTGTGTACCCTTCATTTTAAGTCTCCTGTTTAATTCACGCCCTCTCTACTCCCTCAAGGAAGTTCTTCCACTATAGGAAATTCTGTACTCCATGCCTATAGAAGTGCCTTCCCAGTGTGTTCTGAGTGACTGCCACTTATTGCAGTATTATACCTCTATTTGTATTTTGTATCTCATGTAACATGCACAATTGTCACTTTTTCCTCATATAATGTAACGCTTGCTTTTGTATTATGCTCACTTGTATCCTTCTCCTCATGTAATGTTACTGTTCCTATTGTGAAGCGCTCTGACACCTTCGGGTAAAGCCCCGCGCTATATAAAAAAAACTGCCCCCCCCCAGGGGGGCAGAGCACCAAAAACATATGCCCCCAAAAGGGGAGCGACCCTTGCCCAAGGGGCCGCTCCCCAAAACAGTATTTTCATTTTTTTTTTAAATTCTCTGGTGTCTAGTGGGCATTCCTGCTGCACGATCGCATGATCGTGCAGCAGGAATGCACAAAAGAGGCATCGAGGGAAAGGAAAGGGTTTTCCTTTGCCTCGATGCCTCTTCTGTTTGAAATCCCCCCTCCCCGGAGCCAAAACTAACCTTATTCCCCGACGCGCTGGAAGCAAATGGCTTCCAGCGCATCGGGGAACAAAGGGAAACCCCCAATGACGTCAGCGCGCCTCGCGCGCTGATGTCATTGAGGGGGGGGGCGGGGGGAGGCAGGGGAAGCCCTTCCCCAGCGCTTCCCCCGTGGGTGGTCTTATGACGAGCTGGACTCGTCATGAGCACACGACCACTGTGTGCCATGACGAGTCCAGCTCGTCATAAGCATCGAAGGGGTTAACAGTTGCAAAATTCCATTAATTAGCACACTATGGGGCCGATTACGATATCGTTCGGAAAGGCTCCGAATGGGATTTGGTATTGCAGAATCCGATTCGGAACCCTTGTTTCTGAACGAATCATACATGTTTCCCAATGACCGATTAGGATGCCTGGAAACCGTTCGGGCAGTCCGAATTGGTTCCGAAAGGCATTCGGACAGCCTGAGTGCTTCGGAGCCGATTCGTACAGCTCTATGTACACGGTTTCCAGATGAGCGTTTACGATGATCGATTCGGACAGCCGTTCTGATTCAGTCTGCCTGACATGAAACGGCTGTCGGAATCTGTCTTTGGGGGCCCCCCTTCACCCAGAGGCATCTGGACCAAGAGGGGCCTGTGGGGGTGCCCAAGGGACCCCTCTTCCTAACCATGCACAATGTGGCAGGCACCATGGGGTGCCCGCCACAGGGTGCAAGGTTTTTCCCACCCACCCCTTTTTGCAATGGGAGCCTGTGTTCTCGTTCGGAACACAGACTCCCATTGAAGTCAATGCGAGTCCGACAGAACGATGTTGGGAAGGATCGTAATCGGTCGTCCGGACTCGCAGGACCCGATTCATTTAGAAACTAGTCCGAGACCGATTCGTTCAGAACAGTTTCCGAACAACATCGTAATCGGCTCCTATGTGGTTGGAAGTGTCACTAGCCTAAAGATTTTCATGTTTCAAGCCCACTTGGGCAATGATATGGTTCTAAAGTATGAATTATCACAATGACATATAGATTTCAATCAATTTATTGTTTGATATTGTGTAATGTAGTGGCTTTTTATTTTAATGAATTACCCACTTGGGAATGAATAATGAAATGTAAGGTTAAAATGGAAAACACTTGAAATGTGGTTTTGACACTGTTCAAAGTAGTAGTGATTTTATTTTAGGATATGCCCACTTGGAAGTGAATTATGAAACGTGGGGTGAAAGTATCACCTCGCTAAGTGCCAGTGGCTAATGAGACTGTAGTCATATTGTGGGAATTTACTCATTAAGAATAACAAAGCAGCGCTTAAAGAGATTAATTACCAGCCAAACAATTTTGCAGTGTATTTCCATTAAGTTTATTATTTGTAATGAATTTACAATTTAATTGAAATTATTATTGAGGCATGTATTCAGTCAAAAGTGCAATGACCCAAAAGGTCTTTTCACTATGTTTATCATGATGATGTCACACACCAATTTTTCAAATATGTATTTTTTATGCTCCCTCACAATCAGTGAGCAAGGGTATTTTTAGGGTTTAGGGTGGGTAAGGGTATTAGGGTGGCAAGGATATTTTTTAGGGTGTAGGGTGGGTAGCGGACCACCACCTCCCCGGGGCTTATGCAGAGGTAATGGGGGGTCTCATGGACCCCCCATGCCCAGCGACCGCCACCCTCCCCTGGCTTATGCAGAAGTAATAAGGGGGTATCGCTGAGCCCCCGTGCCCTAGGAACCGCCACCTCCCTGGGGCTGCTTACTTTTGTAATGGGGAGCCTCACAGACCCCACATGCCCTGGGGGCCACCACCTACCTGGATACAAATTACATTTTTTTTAATGGGAGGGGGCCACACAGCCCCCGTCCTGGGCCATTCTCGACCAGGGGACCATCACCTTCCAGAGGTAGGCCTTACAAAAAGAGGAGAGGCCCCCCTCCTGGAGCCATAGATGGCCCTAGGGAACACCACCCCCCCAGGGCTGGCTACTGCTATGTCCTGGAGTGCCCACCCCGGGTCATAATTGTTTGCTGTGGCTTGGCGAGAGCTCTACCGCTCCCACTAAGCCACAGCAAATGCTCCGCTTCCAGCAAGCGAGAGCATTAAAAATACTCTCGCTCGCTGGTAGTGGTGCAGAATTTCTTTCACATACCTTTCCAGCAGCGCCTTGTGTGTGAAAGCAATGCCGGCTCCCGCAGGAGGCAGGGAGCCATCAGGGAACGCAGGGGCCTTCAGTCTCCCCCCGTGGTCCTAGTGGAGAGTGGGTGCCAACAAATGTGCAGGCTCCGGGGGATGGGGTCCCCAGGGCCAAAATCGGACTGGGAAGGGGCCATGCAGCCCCCCTCCCATAAATAAAAAATTAATTTAAAAAGAGGCCAGGCCCCTTGTATAAGGTCTCCAGGGCCAAAATCGCCCGGGGAGGGGGGCCGTGTGGCCCCCCTCCCATAAACATATATTTTTTTTAAAAGGCCAGGTCCTGAGGGATGTGGTTCCCAGGGCTGAAATTGGCATGGGTGGTGGGCCATGCAACCTCCCCCTTTCGCTAATAAAACACATTTTGTTTTAAAAAAGGCTTGCCCAGGAGAAGTGACCGGAGGCCCCACCCTCTTTCTCCACCACTCTGCAAACGCACCTCCTGGCACACAACTACTTAGGGGAAGAAGTCCCCTTGGCTGCTGAGGGTCCTTGGGGGCCAACAAGCCCTCCTGTTACCTCCAGTTAGTCCCACGCAGGAGGGTTGCTGAGAGGATGCTGGAGGCTACGCCCCTGTTCTCCACCACTCTGCAAACGCGCCTCCTGGTGCACTACTGGTTGGGGGATGAAGTCCCCTTGGATGCTGAGGGTCCTTGGGGAGCCAAGAACCCCTCCTGTTACCTCCAGTATGTCCCACACAGCGAGATTGCTGAGAGCTGGTCAGAGGCACCACCCCCTTTCTCCACCACTCTGCAAATGCGACTACTAGTTAAAAAACCATATAAATTGTCATCAGTGATGCAATTTGAGATGTCATAAGTGATGTCACTGACCATGTCATGAGTGATGTAATATGTGAGCTCATAAGCAGTGCATTGTGGGGGCGTGAGTTATAGTTAGCTCGGGTAACTATAACTGGTGAATTTCAATAGTTTTGTACAAGTGAAATCAGAGCCTAACTATAACATCCCTGTAACCTTTGGTTTTTTCAGTGAATATATATACTTACCTGCAAAATGCTTAAATTTTCATTGTAAAGACATGCGTGGCAATAGTATATGTGTGGTGAAATTTTGTGTAGTAAAGACATGCGTGGTAAAGACTTCTGCATTGTTAATGATGCTTGGTAAAGGTAAGGCATGGTAATGGACGCGTTGTAAAGGCTGTTTCCCCCATGGAAAGAATACCTTTTCACTGGTGTAGTTTAAATTATTGGTGGAGGGAAAATACATCTTGCTGCTAAGCGTCTGTGATAACTTTACCTTTATTAGGTTCTTTGTCATGCATTTTAATTGTTTTTTTCATTACAATAACATCATGTTAATTTGTTAGTGGCTGTGCTCGCCCATGGTCCACAGAAACACGCTTTTTTTTTTTCTAATCTTTCACGTTTTAAGCAAATGTAAGCAGATCATGCTAGCACGTCGAACCGTGTTTCCAAAAAATGCGAGATTAGCAGGAATGTGTGCCCCCAGCATGTTAACAGGTCGGGACCTTGTTTTGCTCTTTATTCAAAGTCAGTAAAGTGAGAATGACAGCTTTTTGTTTGCAATGGCAAATTGGTAATTACTTCAAAATTGACTCTTTATTTCAGGACGCGTTTGGGTTCACTTTTAACTTTATTTAGATTTAGATTTTGACTTTCAGCAAACCTAAAGCCGTTTAAATTGCCGGATTGTCTCTGCTAACACCTGGACAAAGGGGCCTTTTGCTGAGGGAGGCTGCTAATGATCCGTTCTGTTTTCTAACTCACAGAAGATGAAAGTAAGATGTGTGTTCTCCAGACCTGAGTGACCTGTGGGTTAACGAAAAACTGAAGATGAAAAATGAATAATCAAATTACAGTCCAGAAACCAGTACCACATGGGATGCCTTTGGTCTTTGCAGAGGTAATTACAGTGCATGCTGGAATGCTGCCTTATTCCTAATATTGTGTTGCACCAGAGGTGAGAATGCTAATTACAATCCCTGACGATAGCTCTGCTCACATAGAGAGTTAAACGAGAGGCATCCCATGTTAGAACTAATTTTGAAAGTAAAAGATTAAAAGGAATGTGCTGCACTTCAGCAAACCACATCCATAAGAAGCCACACTTAGAAGAAGGTTTGACTTTCTGATTATAGATCTATGTCGTTTTTGTTGGCTTTTTAGTTTCAGCAGTCCCATAAGTTATAATTCTCCAAATTACTGCTTGGTGTAGATTTCCTCCAGAGGTTTTTCCTTGTTATAAATTTTCGTCAATGGGCAAAGTTTGCAGTAAACAGACAATTGTATTTATGTTATTTCGTTAATGCGTGCTTCATAAAAATGAGTCTGTTTTATATCAGGGTAGTTCCTCAATTGGCTAATGTCACCATCCTTGGTAGTTGTCCCTCATGTCTGAATTCACGTCATCTTTGGTAGAGTATTTCTACTGTGAAAAAAGTGAGACCATAATTTGTTTTGCTTGAACAGCGATCCTAAAGAAGGTCAACAAAATATTCACAATTCATTCAATAAAAATATACTATCAAGAAAATCTGAACTTTAAAACAGATTAATAAACCTCTTAAACTTGCATTTATCGGTTGCAATTTGTGACATAAAGACAACAGTGAAAGCCTGTTTAGCTGTACTCACATTGTATTTGGTAAACGTTATTTGCGAGGCTCATCTTCGTTGTTTCAACAAGCAGGAACTAAGAAGCAGAACGTGAAACATGCCCTGCACCCCACAACTGAACAAAATGAGACAACTTCATAGGCACATAAAAAAGCAAATATGTGAAGTTATGTGCTACGTTTAGCAGTTCAATGAACAGCGCAACACACTTAAAATTGCAATTGCAACATTTGTCCATGTGTTATAGTTTGCGAATGCGTCACTGAGTGACTCACTGATTGTCGGAATGAGTGACTTTCCTAAATGACTGTGTGAGCGACTACGTTTTTTATGTATATCTAGCTCTCTCTATAGATGGATAGGTAGATATTTTACACAGTGGCAGTCGCTACTGTGAACTTTTGCACTATTTGGAAAATCTGCATGAACCTTTCCAAAAATAAAGTTGATCCACCTGGGCTCCTTCCTGATTCCATAGGAAAATGTGTTCTCTGATAAAAAAAAAATGGCTGAATCTAATTACACCAAAGTTGGCAAAAAATTAGAGCTTTACAATGAAAGCGGGCTTTTTTGTGATTTGGTGTAAATTAGTTCAGCCATTTCGGAGAAATTGGCATTGAAAGTCGGGTTGGGCAGGAAATGGTTAAAAGGTTATCTAGATTGTAGGTATGAGATATTTCTTCATTGGACAATTTAAAGGAAACTAGTCGATCCTGATTGGCTGGCGACAACATGAATAAAATGGTATCACAGCCATTACAGAACTCAGGGACATGGATACTGTGTACTGGCCCTCCTTGATTGGCTTGCCACATCATGGACAGTATGGTGTGACAGCCATTATAAGACTCATGGACATGGTCATCAAGAAATGCATTGAAGTGAATACCAGGTTTTGAGGGTCACAAAAAAGGAGAACATATAATGGGGGTAATAGATTTTGGTCGTAATATAAATCATTCATTGATAGTGTTGAACTTGCTTTAGGGATTCTGATGAGTTCTCAGTTGATTTTACTCTGTGAAAAATGCCAACTCTCTGTTGGGATTTGATGAACCATGTTTGAAAAAAACAAACTGTTTTCTCCCTTGATTTTCTCATACAGGTTATGGAAGGTGCTCCAGAAGCTAAAATGAGAACACATTTTCTATAAGCTAACATTATCTTCTACAGCCATGTGACAATAAAGCCTGATATTCAGAGTAAAATATTTTGTTTAGAAATTAACAAAAAGACGGTCAAAGAAATCGTGGTTAGTGTTCTAGAAGCTAAAATAGATACACTGTGAGTTCTCAATTATCTTCCTCATCCATTTCGGCAAAAACATTCTGACATGCAGAGTGAAATGTGCTTCCAACACCAGCAGCAAGCTGTCAGTTTACTCCATAATATCCAACCTCCGTAGTACCCAACTGCAGCGAAATCACCAAGGGGCCAATTCCGATCTCGGCCGGTAGGGCACCGAATCGGATTCGGCTTAACCGGATCCGATTCGGAGCCCTCTTTCCCGACCGATTCGTACGTGCATCCGGCCGAGCGAGTACGATGCGAGCGTACGCGAAATCGCCGACCGACTCCTTCCCGGGTCCGAACCGCTCCGACCGACTCGCACGGACATGACTCGCACCGCGCAATGGAGACGTTCCCCGGCCGGGCAAGTACGATGCGCGCCTCGAGCAGTCCGACCGACTCGCGCCGTCCGGCTTGAAAGAGCAGTCGGAGCCGGACTTTGGGGGTCCGTGTCGGACCCCCCTGTACGCGTAGCTGCGCGAGTCGCACACAGGGGGGACCCATGGGTCCCCCCTACCTGTGCATGTATGCTGCGAGTCGCATCGAGGCGTACCCACTGTAGGGGGAGCCCTTGTTCGCCTCGCACCCATTGAGTCAATGGGAACCCGCGTACGCGTTGTACGTCCGGCTCCCATTGACTTCAATGGGAGTCCGACCGACTCGAGTCCGATTGCATGCGTGCGCATCGTACTCGTTCGGTCGGACTGCCAGAGTCCGATTCGGTCGGAAATCTCTCCGGGTCCGGCTCGGTCGGAGTGATTTCCGGCCTGAATCGGAATCGGCCCCATAGTCTTTATGCCCAGAGCTCTCACATTTTGTATTCAAGACAAAAGTGAGGCACCACTGAGAGCTATTTATTTAGAATAGGAGCTGTGAAATTTAAAACCTTTCAGGAGGAGCAGGCTGAAGTATAGTAGTTTTGAGATGTTAATACACAATGAGTCAGTGGATTAAAAATGTGAGGGGGTATGGGTTTTTAGTAATTTCAGGCATAATGTATTTTTAAAGGGGTGAACAGTCACAATATCAAATTTTTAATATCGCATTGGCAAAATATCGAGTTTTAAATATCGAGTGGACATAATATCGAGTCACAAAAATATAGTAGTGCAGAATATCGAAATTCAGGTAAGAAATATCGATTTTCATAATATCGAAGTTAGTAATATCGACAGTCATAATATAGTTAAAAATATCGAATTTTTTTATAGTGTTTTAAGTGTTACTATATGTGTTAAAAGTATGCATTATTTTTGTAATGTATGTTTGTATTTTTTTAAAGTAATGAATTTTATGTTATTTAATTTTTGCGTAATTTAATTCCGTAGCGGGTTGTGGGTTTATAGGGGAATAGGGTGGGAAGTAATTTAATTATAGTAAATTAAATATTTATTTTTAGGAATTATTAATTAATTTTAATTTAATTTTGCGTTTTAGTTCTCTAGTGTTTGTGGGTTTATACGGGAATAGGGTGGGAAGTAATTTAATTGTAATTAAGTAATTATGTATTTTTATTTATTGGTATTGATAATTAATTTATTGTTAATTAATTATTAATTGGTAATTCATTTTTATTAATTGGTAATTAATTTTTATTAATTGATTAATTGATAATTATATTAATTGTATTAATTTATTATTTGGAGGGGGTTGTGGGTTTATAGGGGAATAGGGTGGGAAGTAATTTAATTGTAATAAAGTAATTATTGAAATAATTTTTGTGTATTGATAATTAATTTACAGTTAATTAATTATTAATTGGTAATATCTTTTTATTACTTATTAATTTCTGGTATTGAAAATTAATTTGTTGCTAATTAATTATTAATAGGTAATTAATTTGTTAATAATTAATATTTATTGGTATTTATAATTAATTGATTATTAAATAATGTGTAATTGGTAATTAATTTTTAATACATTTTTATTGGTATTGATAATTAATTTATATATATTTATTTATTAAATCATTACTTTCCCTACTGTTGCACTCACTGGAGGGGGAATAGTAATTTTTACATCTACGCTATCCAACACTTTCCCTACTGTTGCACTCACTGGAGTGGGAATAGTAATTTTTACCCCTACGCTATCCAACACTTTCCCTACTGTTGCACTCACTGGAGTGGGAATAGTAATTTTTACCCCTATGCTATCCAACACTTACCCTACTGTTGCACTCTCTGGAGTGGGAATAGTAATTTTTACCCCTACGCAATACAACACTTTCTCTACTGACTCACTGGAGTGGGAATAGTAATTTTTACCCCTACGCTATCCAACACTTTCCCTACTGTTGCACTCTCTGGAGTGGGAATAGTAATATTTACCCTCCCGCTACCCAACACTTTCTCTACTGTTACATTTGGTGGAGTGGGAATAGTAAATTATTCCTACCCGCTATCCAACACTTTCCCTACTGTTGCACTCCCTGGAGTGGGAATAGTAATTTTTACCCCTACGCTATCCAACACTTTCCCTACTGTTGCACTCTCTGGAGTGGGAATAGTAATTTTTACCCCTACGCTATCCAACACTTTCCCTACTGTTGCACTCTCTGGACTGGGAATAGTAATTTTTACCCCTACGCTATCCAACACTTTCCCTACTGTTGCACTCACTAGAGTGGGAATAGTAATTTTTACCTACCCGCTATCCAACGCTTTCCCTACTGTTGCACTCACTGGAGTGGGAATAGTAATTTTTACCCTCCCGCTATCCAATGCTTTCCCTACTGTTGCACTCACTGGAGTGGGAATAGTAATTTTTACCCTCCCGCTATCCAACGCTTTCCCTACTGTCGCACTCACTGGAGTGGGAATAGTAAATTTTACCCTCCCGCTATCCAACACTAAAAATATTGAATATTTTTTAATAATATTATGTTAACATATATATATGTATTAAAAAATAAAAATGTATGTTTATTTTATTTTTTTATTTACATTAATTATTTATTAATTTTAGGGTTATTTAAGTATTTTTAAGTATGTTTTACTTAATTATATTAATTATTTCATTATCTTACATTACTTTTAAGACATTTCAAAAATTCGATATTTTAACAAACTATATTATTTACAACGATATTTTGGATTCGATATTTTTGTACTTACCTGTTTGTAGATAGGAAGTCGATATTCTGTCATTCTATATTTTTTCATCGATATTTTGGCAGGTCGATATTTTGCTCCTCGATATTCTGTCAGTGATCCTTTTAAAGGGACTAAAAATGTTTAAAGAGAGACGTTTGCTGAAGTACAGCATCCCCTTTCTACATCTGTTTACTCGGCCTAGCCCTTTTTTCAATCACTTAACGGATCCCTAATATTAAAATAGAATATTAAAAAAAGATATATATATATATATATTATCTACTGGCGGTCGCCAGTAGATAGTTATAGTTAGGACCTATTTTCCATAGGAAATCCGCGACATTCTATTTGAAATAACTCTTGCGTCGGTTGACGAATCTTCGTGAAATTTTCAAACTTTATGGCCCGCTCCGGTCCGCTCCTACCCTGAAAGTCTCAGGGTGATTCGTCAAGCGGGGGCCGAGAAAAAAGGGGGGTCCCAAAACGTGTTTTCCCCATTCATTTTCCCATAGGAAACTTTAGACACGGCTACAGCCCGAACTGCTGAACGGAATTACACCAAATTTGGCAAAGAGGTAGTTCTTGGTTCAGAAAGAACCCTTTTTGTTAAATGGTGTAAATCCGTTGAGTAGTTCCTGTGATAATCAAAATGAAAATCACATATATATCTATGGCCGCGTCGGATTCGCGCACCCTCCCGATCACGAGCTGCATGCTAATTGGCTGTCAACACTCCAAATCAGGAAGTGTTGGCAGCCATTTTGTCCCTCGGTAGAACCGAGGGACAGAAACAAGTGCGCAAAGCGCAAAAAGGGGGCAGGGTAGAAACACCCTGACCCCCTAGGTCTGCTCAGGGGGTCCCACAAGGACCCCCTGGGCAGAAAGCATTTTTTTAAATCGGCAGGATGCGCTCAGGGTGCGCGGATCCTGCCGAAAAAAATCGAAGCGCGGTCTCCCGCGCTCGATGCAAATTTGCCCCCGGGTGGCCCAAGTCCCGGGGGCATGCGGGGGGTGGGTTTATTGTTTATATGGGGGCCTCTAAGGCCCCCCAAGCCCCGGGGACCGCCACCCCCGGGGCTTTATTAAAAAAAAGGTGAGGGAGGGCTCTCCTGCCCTCCCGCAGCCCCGGGGACCGCCACCCCCCGGGGCTTCTT
The DNA here is from genome assembly GCA_963921515.1 of Calotriton arnoldi. Lineage (NCBI taxonomy): Eukaryota > Metazoa > Chordata > Amphibia > Caudata > Salamandridae > Calotriton > Calotriton arnoldi. The sequence goes on from CAWUFW010021165.1 coordinate 117,791, forward strand.
TTTTTAAAATTTAATAACGTGTGGGGGCTCCAGCCCCCCCACACGCCCCGGGGACCACCACCTCCCCGGGGCACTTAGAAAATAAATGTGGGGGTCCGTTACGGACCCCCAGAGCCCCGGGGACCACCACCTCCCCGGGGCTTTGTCAATGGAGGGAGGGGGGCCGCGTGGCCCCCCTCCTGGAGCCTGTAATGGCCCTGGGGACCGCCACCCCCAGGGCCGGCTCCTGCAGTGTCCCGGGGTGCCTACCCCCGGGACACTGTAGTTTGCTATGACAGGACGGGAGCCTCGCGGCTCCCGTCCTGTCATAGCAAACTGCTTTGGATATGGAGCGAGAGCAGGAAACCTGCTCTCGCTTCCAATATCCAAAGCAAATTGCGTCCACATGGGGAGATGCATCTTAGCAGCTCCCCATGTGGAAAGCAATGCCGGCTCCCAAGGGACGCGGGGAGCCGGCGGGATTGTGGGGATTGGGGACCCCCCACAGTCCCCAACAGAGAGGGCCAGCCCCGGGGATGGGGTCCCCGGGGCAAGTAGTGGCTCGGGTGGGGGCCACGCGGCCCCCTTCCCCAAAATTAAAAAAAAAAAACAAAGGCCGGCCCCGGGGATGGGGTCCCCGGGGCCATAAGTGGCCTGAGGAGGGGGGCAACGCAGCCCCCCTCCAAAACAATAAAAATTAAAAAAAAAGGCCATGCCCCGGGGGATGGGGTCCCCGGGGCCGATTAAGGCCTCGGGAGGGGGGCCACGCGGCCCCCTTCCAAATTGTTTTTTTTTTTTTTTAAATAAATAGGGGGCAGGCCCTGGGGGATGGGGTCCCCAGGACCAATAAATTAGAAAAAGAAGGGGGGCCACACAGCCCCCCTTCTTTAAAAAAAACAAAAAAAAAAACACCGGCATCGCGCCGGAGGCCACGCCCCCTTCTTTCACCACTCTGCAAACGCGCCCCCTGGCGCGTTTGCAGATGGGGAACGACTCCCCTTGAATACTGGGGGTCCCTGAGGCCAACTAGCCCACCAGGAACCTCCAGTATGCGCCAGGGGCTGCGTTGCAGAGAGGTGTACAGAGGCCACGCCCCTTTTACACCTCTCTGCAACACAGCTCTGTGGCGCTTTTTGGAGGTACATGGTGGGCTAGTTGGACTCCAGGGACCCTCAGGATTGAAGGGGATTTCATTCCCCAACTTAAAACGCGCCACGGGGCGCGTTTGCACAGTGGTGAAGGGAGGGGCGGGCTTCAGGTGACATGTGTGCAAACAGGCCCCGTGGCGCATTTTAAGATGGGGAATGAAATCCCCTTCAATCCTGAGGGTCCCTGGGGCCAACTAGCCCACCAGGTACGTCCAGAAAGCACCACAGAGCTGCGTTGCAGAGAGGTGCAAAAAGGGGCGTGGCCTCTGAACACCTCTCTGCAACGCAGCCTCCTGGCGCATACTGGAGGTACAGGGTGGGCTAGTTGGACCCCAGGGACCCTCATGATTCAAGGGGACTTAATCCCCCAACTTAAAACGCGCCATGGGGCGCGTTTGCACAGATGTCACCTCAGGCCCCGCCCCTCCCTTCACCATTGTCCAAATATTCCTCTAAAATCAGCCGAACTACGAATTCCGATTTACTCACCTGTTATCAGGAGAGACCTCAGTGCTGCATCTTTGAGCCCAGTACTGATCCTGAAAAGTAATTTACACCGTACTTACCAGTAACTTGAATTTCCTTCCATAGGCTAACATTGACTGGTTTCACTTGGAAATTCTTCTAAGTGTGGAGTTTTGGAACTTTATAATATTCCTCTAAAATCAGCCAAAATACGAATTCCGATTTACTCACCTGTTATCAGGAGAGACCTCAGTGCTGCATCTTTCAGCCCAGTACTGATCCTGAAAAGTAATTTTAACCGTACTTACCAGTAACTTGAATTTCCTTCCGTAGGCTAACATTCACTGGTTTCACTTGGAAATTCTTCTAAGTGTGGAGTTTTGGAACTTTATAATATTCCTCTAAAATCAGCCAAAATACGAATTCCGATTTACTCACCTGTTATCAGGAGAGACCTCAGTGCTGCATCTTTCAGCCCAGTACTGATCCTGAAAAGTAATTTTAACCGTACTTACCAGTAACTTGAATTTCCTTCCATAGGATATCATTGCCTGCTTTTTGCTGAAAAAGTTTCTAAGTGTCGATTTTTGAAACATACAAATATTCCTCTAAATTCAGCTGAACTACGAATTCCGATTTACTCACCTGTTATCAGGAGAGAACCCAATGCTGCATCTTTTAGCCCAGCACTGACCCTGAAAAGTAATTCTAACCGTACTTACCAGTAACTTGTATTTCCTTCCATAGGAATCCATTGTCTGGTTTTCAGCAGAAAAGTTTCAAAGTGTCGATTTTTGAAACATACAAATATTCCTCTAAAATCAGCAGAACTACGAATTCCGATTTACTCACCTGTTATCAGGAGAGACCTCAGTGCTGCATCTTTGAGCCCAGTACTGATCCTGAAAAGTAATTTTAACCGTACTTACCAGTAACTTGTATTTCCTTCCATTGGAATCCATTGTCTGGTTTTCAGCAGAAAAGTTTTAAAGTGTCGATTTTCACAAACTACAAATATTCCTTAAAAATCGCCTGTATGACTTAAACGCATTCTTTCAACTGTTTATAGGAGATGCACCAGTGCTGGATACAGGATCCACCACTGAGTAAGAAAAAGTAACGATAACACTACTTACCTGCTAAGTGAATTTCCTCCCATAGGATAACATTGGTGATTCTATGTGAAAACGTTTCTAAGTGTCAACTTTTAAAATACAATAATATTCCTTAAAAATCACTACTGTAACCAGAACGCTTTTACTCAACTGTTTACAGGAGATGTCCCAGGACTGAATCTAGGATCCAGTCCTGTGGTTATAAAAGTAATCCATAAAGTAACTAATTGCATTTAACTAGAAATTCACATTGAGCTCAATGTTGCATTGTGTTTGAAATTGTTTTGCCCATTGCAACAACTGTAACTACTGTACTTAAAAGTCTATTGCCTATTTGCAAAGTATTTAAACTAAAGTAATTCATTCTGAGAAAGTATATTTTGTAATGTAATGTATAATGTAATTACAATGTAATTTAAAAAATAAAATATGTAAAAATAAATAGTTTAAAAAAATGTAGTAAATAAGTATCAAAAAATAAATATAACAATTAATACATTTAAAAATTGTCATTTACAAAACCTTTGAAATTCACTGAAAAAACCATAGGTTTTAGGGGCGTTATAGTTAGAAATTAGCATTTAAAAAACCTTTGAAATTCACTTAAAAACCATAGGTTTCAGGCACGTTATAGTTAGAAATTAGCATTTAAAAAACCTTTGAAATTCACTGAAAAACCGTAGGTTTCAGACACGTTATAGTTAGAAATTAGCATTTAAAAAACCTTTGAAATTCACTGAAAAAACCATAGGTTTTAGGGACAGTTATAGTTAGTTGGACATTTCACTCGTACAAAACCATAGAAATTCCCCCGTTATAGTTAGTTCAGCTAACTATAACTCGCGCCCCGCAATGCACTGCTGATGACGTCACATATTACATCACTCATGACATGGTCAGTGACATCACTGATGACATCACTGATGACATCTCAAATTACATCACTGATGACATCACTGATGACATCATCCACGTGATAATCTGATGCACCTCCTCACACCCTAATATAACCTTTGATACACCCACTCTAAATTACAGACTGCCATTCGCAAAACCATAGACACTCCAACACCAATAACTACATACCCACTCACTGATTCTTAGGTCTACACACACATCCACTCACTCACCCATGCAGTCACTCATACTTACGGTCACTCAGTACAGGACTATCATATGCACTCATACTCCTATATAGACACTTAAACACCGCCACTCATCCATAGAGGTACTCACACACCTAGTCAGTCATGCAAATAATTAAACACACTGCCATTTACTCACCTATACAGTTATACACACACCAGCTCACTTACTTATACAAATACTAGCACATTCTTACGCTCTTATACAATCACTGATACAAGCACACACTCATCCATACAGTCACTCTCACAATCACACACTCGCTTATAGCTATTTATATACTCCAACACACATATATACTGCCTTTCACATATGTAGTTACTCACACATGTACCACTGGGACATACATTCACTCACTAACACACTCTTACACACACTTACCCACCCATACAGCCTATCACAGATGCACTCTTGAAACCATCCACCCAGTGAATCAACCACTCACACATCTATGCACAGAGTCGCACACACCCCACCCACACAAACACTCAGGCACCCATACAGATACTCAGACAACCAATCAATAACTCATATAGACACTCATGTAGCTATTCACAAACCCATGCAGCCACTTACACAGCAACAGACAGACAGTTACAGACATTCACCCAGTTTAGTCACTAACCCTTGCATTCAGTAAGATACGTTTAATCACTCACTTATAGAGTCAGTCACGCACCTACTAAATCCTTCATCCACACACTTATACACCCACTCATTCTTCAATACACCTTTCCCTATATATTAAAAATATTTAAACTTTACAGAAACACAGTCCCTGGATGATGTCATCAGTGATGTCATTTGAGATGTCATCAGTGATGTTATCAGTGATGTCACTGACCATGTCATGAGTGATGTAATATGTGACGTCATCAGCAGTGCATTGTGGGGCGCGAGTTATAGTTAGCTGAACTAACTATAACGGGGGAATTTCTATGGTTTTGTACGAGTGAAATGTCCAACTAACTATAACTGTCCCTAAAACCTATGGTTTTTTCAGTGAATATATATATATATACATTACCTACTGGCAGTCGTCAGTAGGTATTTATAGTAAGGACCTCGTTTCCATAAGGAAAGCATTTTTGTTTTGCCAATAAGTTTCTTTACAAAAATTTTCAAACTAATACATTGCTCACTTCAGCTGCTATCTTGAAAGATTCGGGGTGACCCGTAAAGTAGAGGCCGAGAACCAACGGTTGCGTAAATGCTCATTTTCCCCATGTTAATTTCCATAGGACATTTAGACACGGCTACAGCCCGAACTGCTGAACGGAATTATACCAAATTTGGCAGAAAGGTAGATGTTCGTTGAAAGAAGTGCCTTTTTGTGATGATTTGTTGTAAATCCGTTCAGTAGTTGCTGAGAAATTTAAAGAAATTCCCAGTTGTATATATAGGGATGCTATGGATCCGTGACCCCTCCCGATCTCGTGCGGAGATCAGATTAGCTGCCAACACTTCAAACCAGGAAGTGTTGGCAGCCATTTTATGATTAGGTTGAACCGAGCCACAAGAAAAAACATTAAAAAAAGAGAAGGGCCTAGGCTATTGTAGGGGTCCCATAGGGACCCTCCATGGCCAATAAAGCATTCTTTTTTAAAACGTTTAGGTGGGATTCTATGTCAGGACCGGAGGCTCAGATTATGCTTTTCCTTCTTCGCTTTATTTATTACATAACTTTTTCAGCAGCCAGAAAAGCAGTATGGATGATATTTGTTCCCACATAAGTAAAAAATCACTTAGAAACAAGAAAACGAACAAGTCTGCAACCAGACTACAACTCCCATGAGTCCACAGGGCATAACCAACAATAGTCCCTTCATATTGTCCACAGCAAGTAGAAGGTTCCTCCATGTTAGGTGTCCCTCCTCTTTCTTCGCTGCTGCGCAGCCAGCTAAGTCACATTTTTTACTCTCTCTTACATTGTCGCTATTGTGTTAGTTTGCCTCGCCGCTCGAGTTCCTGCATTGGACTGGGTGGGGTGGGTGAACAAAAGATTGCCGTGTTTACTGAGTTTTTTCCTTTGCAGATTCCTATCGACCGCGCGGATGTTTTCGTCCCTTTCGCGGCCGTTCCCTTTGATTGTGCGGTGCCTGCGAAGCCCGCTAGGGGGAGCTCGTGCATCTCGTTGCTCCCGTGGCGCGGTCTCCTCAGATGAGGAGCCGCGCTGCGAGAACTGCGAGCGTAGTGAGCCTTGTCCCCTGCCGCCAACCTTGAACACCCTGAGGGGTCTGTATTAACCCTGTTTTCACTTTCACGCCCCGACGGGGGTCCGTATAGCGGCTTGACCGCGTGAATCGCCTTTGGGCAGTTGTGCACGTTACTTTACCTCCTTTGATACACGCGAGGTGGCGGTTGGGCCCTGTCAGTCATCTGAGGGCTGGCGCGTATCTGGGGCAGGTGCAGCCTCGATTGTGGTTCCGCCCGCGCTAAGAGCCTTGCAGTCCTTTGGTCTGCCCATATTGTAGGTGAGGGAATTTTTCCTCATCAGCCTTGCTCTGAACGAAGGGGTTTTCGCTGCCCAGATCTTCTGGTGGACTACTTGTTACCCCATACCCAGTGATATCACCTTAGAGCTCAGGCCTGTGCTTGTGACAATGGAGCAGGGGGATTACTATGAGGAGGAGGAGATCCAACAATACCTCCCCTATGATGTGTGAATGAGATAGTGGGTCCGATGGAGGAACGCTTGTCCAACCGCATAGTGGCGGAATGCGCTAAACTGGCATTCACCCACTTAGAGACCCTGACGCCCCCGTGCAACTCTACCCCAGGGGAGGGTCCCCCACCACCCAAGAAAGGTCGCAAGGAGGGTGACCCTGAAGACGCGCAGGGTGTGGACAAGGATTCTTTCGAGTGCCTCAGGAGCGCGTTTCTCGCGAAAGCAACTGCCCCCCCTCCTGCGCCTCTTCCGGTTCCAGGCCCTTCGGCATCCCCGGTCCCCGGATCCCCATCTCATGATGGGGGGTCACCGGCGGATACAGATGATGATGAGGGGTCTTGGCGGTCTTGGCGCCCGAGCAGCTCTTCAGCCGACTTGCCGCAGGACAGCACAGGTATGCTAGACCCGGATGAAATAATTAATCCGCGGTCGGCTGCCTGGGCTCCTGGGGACAAGGTGGCTAAGTTTGTGGTGGGCCGCCTCCGCAAACCCTTGGAGAAAGAAGCCAGGGGCTGCCTTCGGGCGGAATGTCCGTGCCCTACGTTGGACAGAAAGGTGGCCTTTACTCCGGAGCTTGACTCCAGGATGGCCACCTTCCTGGCCAAATATATGAAAGACACCCGCAAAGGCATTGACCGCTCTTGGCGCTCCTGCCAAGATAAACTTTTGGACGCAATAGGGCCCCTAACAAAAATGTTGGATATGGCCGAGGAGGCGAAAGTGACGGGTTCCACCATATCCCCCCGACGTTCTGTCGAATTGGGCCCAGAGGGCCATTATCTTCTTAGGAAACGCTAATTGCGCCCTGTCAACCGAATGGCGGCGCTCGCTTTTGATAAAGCTGGACCCAAAATTAGGTGATTTGGCTTCCTCGGAAGCAGGTGCGGTGGCACAGGGTGGTCTCTTTGGAGATCCGTTTGTCAAGGAACTGGGCAAGTTTGTGGCCCCTTTTACCTCGCTGGACAAGGCCCAATCCAGCATTAAGAGGGTCCTTCAGTCCCGTTTTTCTCACGGGGCCGGTCGTGGCAGGGGCCGCGCGACCGGCCGTGGCGGTCAACAAAATCCCGGTAGGGGACAAGGCTCCGGACGAGGGCAGTACAACTCCTCAGCAAACTACACAAACTTTTACCCCACCAGGGGTCAGCGATTCCGAGGCCGAGGTGGCTTCAAGGCCAACGCAGGTGGAGGAAATACCCACGGTAAGTGTTATTTCAGCTACTCAAGTTTGCATAGGGGGCCGGCTTGCGGCCTTTCAGGAGGCTTGGGCAAACCTTACGGGGGACGCTTGGGTTTTGCAAACCATCCGGGGGTTTCACATAGAATTTTACGACGCCCCCGCCAGGAAACTTTCCCTCGCCCCATCAATTTTTCTGTGGCCGACGCTCAGCTGGTCGACGAGGAGGTGGCCGAGCTGCTCCGCAAGGGCGCAGTTTGTCACTCGACTCTACATCCCAACGGATTCCTCAGCAACCTTTTTTTGGTGGACAAAGTAGATGGAGGCCGTCGGCCGGTAATCAACCTCAAAGAGTTCAATGGGCGGTTGGTTTACCGGCATTTCAAAATGGAGGGGATTCATCTCCTCCGGGATGTTCTTCTCCCAGGCGATTGGATGGTACGTCTGGACCTAAAAGATGCTTACCTCGTGGTCCCCATCCACCCCCCGCACAGGCGGTTCTTGCAGTTCCAGTGGAGAAACCAGATTTACAAGTTTGCCGCCCTTCCGTTCGGGCTTTCCTCAGCACCTTGGTGTTTCACAAAGGTGCTCCACCCGGCGGTAGAGTCCCTCCGGGGACAGGACATACGGATGATTGTCTACCTGTACGACATCTTACTCATGGCGCAATGCCCCAAGAAGCTGGTTCTTCAGTTGCAACAAACGGTTTCCCTTTTGCAAGGGTTGGGCTTCATTATCAACGGAGACAAATCGGTCCTCGTGCCAGCCCAGACCATGGTGTTCTTGGGTTTCGTTGTGAATTCAGTTCACTGTTCCTTGAGTCTGCCGTCTCGAAAAATGAGCAAGATTTGGCACGAATTACGCCGGACTATCGCCAAGACTCATACCTCTCTCCGTCAGATTGCCCGGGTGGTGGGCCTCCTTTCCTCGTCCATCCAGGCAATCTTTCCGGGACCCCTACACTATCGTGCATTACAGCGTCTGAAGGCGTATCACCTCAGGAAGGGCCTGTCTTACGACCAGTCGGTTCTCCTCTCTCAGGAAGTCAAAGAAGAAATCTCATGGTGGCTTACCCACATGGAAGCCTGATCAGAGCGATCTTGGGATCGGTCCCGGACCTTGTCATAGAATCAGACGCCAGCAGGTCGGGGTGGGGCGCCCGCTGCGGGGAATTCTCCACCGGAGGCGCCTGGTCATCGGACGAGCAGGCTTTACACATCAACTGCTTAGAGCTCCTAGTGGGGTCTTTTGCAGTTCAATGCTGGACCAGAGACAGAGTTCGCTCCTGTGTCCTTTTAAAGATGGACAATGTCTCGGCGGTCCGCTACGGCAACCACCTGGGGGGCCCTCGTTCGCATGCCCTGGCGAACTTGGCGAAGGACGTTTGGGATTAATGCCTGAGTCATCACATTTCGGTGACAGCGGAATATCTGCGGGGCCAAGCCAACCAGGTGGCGGACTGGCACTCCAGGTATCTGAGAGATTCCAGTCAGTGGAAGCTTGATGTCCAAGTCTTTCAGTGGCTGAACAGTCGGTGGGGACCGTTCTCGATAGACCTTTTCACATCACGCCTGGATCACCAGCTTCCGCGTTTCTTCAGCTGGAGACCGGACCCCCTCGCAGAGGCCACGGATGCGTTTCTCCAAGAGTGGAATCAGGAACGGAATTATGCCTTCCCCCCGTTCTCCTTGATTGTTCGGACGGCGGCTCAAATCCGCTGCCAGAGGGCATATGTGGTGATGGTGACGCCGTTTTGGAGGTACCAAGTTTGGTTTCCGGTTCTTCTGGAACTTTCTTGGGATTTTCCAATCCTACTCCCCCTGTTCCCTCATCTCCTTCTGAATCCGGACGAGGAGCAACATCACCTCGTCGCCCAGGGTTCTCTCCGCCTCATGGCATGGCGGCTTTCAGGCGACGCTGGTCGCTCCCGGGCTTTTCGGGATCAGCTGAGTCCCTCTTGTCGAAAGCCTGGGCGAGCAGTACTTCGAAACGTTACCGTTCAGCCTGGACTAAGTGGGTGCGATGGTGTCTTCGACGGGATTTGGATCCCATGGTCGCAGGAGTCGTTCCCATTCTGAACTTCTTGGCGGAGTTGGCAACGGACGGCATAGCGTACCGGTCCATTAACGCGATATGTTCCGCAATTTCGGCGGCTCATTACCCGATCGATGGTGCTCCGGTGGGAGAACATCCTCTCGTTTGTAGACTCCTAAGGGGTATTCGGCTTTCGTTACCCCCAGAGCCGCGCTATTCTGTCCTATGGGACGTCAATCTGGTCTTGAATCTTTTTCTGTCTTGGCAACCCAATAAGTATCTGTCTGTGAAAGAACTTTCAGCCAAGTTGGCCATGCTTTTATGTTTGGTTTCTTGTCGCAGGGTCTCTGATGTGCGCGCGCTTGACATTTCAGCAAGAGTTTTTCCCCCGGAAGGGGTCACGTTTACGGTAGGGCCCATACTAAGTCTTCTTCGAGATCGATCTCGTACCCGGCTTTTGCAGATGTTCCTAAGCTGTGTGTAGTGCAGTGCCTGAAGGCATATGAGGATATGACATTGGAATTTCGTCCTCCAGGCGAACGGCAACTTCTTATTGCTTTAAGAAAACCGCATAATGCAGTCTCTTCCCCCACCATAGCCAGGTGGGTGCGTTGGGTCATGCAGGAGGCAGGTATTGATACCAAACTGTTCGGGGCTCATTCAGCCAGGGGCGCTATGGCGTCGAAGGCTTTCTCCTTGGGAGCCCGTCTGGAGGATTTGATGCGCGCCGCAGATTGGTCTTCAGATTCCACCTTTAAGCGGTTTTATTTCAAACCGGTTGTGGATGTCGCTCAGTTGGTGGTAAGTAAGCTTTGAACTAGCATAATCTGAGCCTCCGGTCCTGACATAGAATCGAAATTTGCCTAGCTTCGCAACGGTAAGTTCCAATTCTATTAAGGACACGGAGGCGAGGATTATCCCTCCCGGCCACAGTTTGTGCGAACCCACTTCAGGTTGCATGCTGCCTTGGTCCTATGAGAATGGTTAAGCGTCTATTTGAGTAAAGTTGAGTTCACCGAAGGTTTTTTCCTCGGAAATTCTTACGTTGTTTTTTCGGTTTCAGGGAATGACAATGCCAAGCAGGACCAGTGACAGTGTGGCGTTACTTGCGCGAAGAAAGAGAAGGGACACCTAACATGGAGGAACCTTCTACTTGCTGTGGACACTATGAAGGGACTATTGTTGGTTATGCACTGTGGACTCATGGGAGTTGTAGTCTGGTTGCAGACTTGTTCGTTTTCTTGTTTCTAAGTGATTTTTTCCTTATGTGGGAACAAATATCATCCATACTGCTTTTCTGGCTGCTGAAAAAGTTATGTAATAAATAAAGCGAAGAAGGAAAAGCATAATCCTC